>BGPT01000835.1:225012-235807 GCA_003297045.1 Symbiodinium sp. clade C Y103 | reverse complement strand
GTGTTATCCATCTTCAAACTCTTCTAAAGTTCCACAGAGATCTTCTCAACTTCTCACAGAACTTTTCTCAAGTTCCACAGAACTTTTTCCTTTCTCTCAAAAGTTCCCCAAGACCTCTCAAAGGTCACACAGCTTTCTCTTAGCGTCTGCCCCTCACCCTTAGGATCACTGGGGCTCCGCTACCATATGAAAAACGCAANCCAAGACCTCTCAAAGGTCACACAGCTTTCTCTTAGCGTCTGCCCCTCACCCTTAGGATCACTGGGGCTCCGCTACCATATGAAAAACGCAAGAGCGGCATTCAGCTCTTTTTCACAGCTCAGACTTGCGCCAAACCACAAAAGGTTTGACATCGTCATGTCTTCTCTTCCTTTAGAAGAGATGCAGAGTAAAACGCAATGACTCTTCAAACGTTCTCAAAACTCTCAAACTACTTCAACAGAGTTCTGAAGCTTCCAAAAACGTTCTTCAGCTTCTTCAAATAAACAAGTTTCAGCTCAAACTCACAAAGCACCTACAAAACGCCCTACAAATCACCTACCGGCATCATCTTCATAAGATATGGGTCAAACAGATCAGAAACACCACAAAAACACAAAAACAAACGAAAATCCATCTCCAAGTTTTTGCATGCACAAACTGGTTCCATTNTTCATAAGATATGGGTCAAACAGATCAGAAACACCACAAAAACACAAAAACAAACGAAAATCCATCTCCAAGTTTTTGCATGCACAAACTGGTTCCATTTGGTTCCAAATTGGTTTTGAATTGGTTCCTACGTGGTTCCTACCTGGTTCCTAAAGTTCGATAGTTCACAGATCGGTTNCCATTTGGTTCCAAATTGGTTTTGAATTGGTTCCTACGTGGTTCCTACCTGGTTCCTAAAGTTCGATAGTTCACAGATCGGTTCCTACAAACTTAAAATGGTTCCTAAACTGTTCACATGCACATGCAATGTTCCAAGATAGTTTACAAGATGTTCAAGTAGGTTCAAGGTGGTGCAGTACACTGTACATCCTCTCACCAAACTTTCACACCAACTGACATGATGAAAGACGGAGAAACCTAAACGGAAGTCAAAGGGAAGTTACCTTGCTCATACCGTTCCCAACCAAGCTTGGGCTGCACAGGATCGAATCTGTCTTGACATTGATGATGAAGCCAATGGATTAAAACTTGCTTCAACACTGCAACCTGCAGTCCCCCGAGCCCCTCTTTGCCAGTCCTCCCGGACCCACTCTGTGCAATGTTGCTTGGTACACTCTGAAGATGCGTTTCTTCGTGGGATTGGAATCTGGACCTCCTACAGGCCCTATATCTCTTACATTAATGGAACACTGAGTCAACAACACGGTTGGCGCAGCACTTGGGGCACCTTATTATCCGATTTCGTGGCAAGTGCAGCGAGTTTTCTTGGCAAGTGCAACATTTGAAGCACGTTGTGATTCAAATTTCGTGGCAGGCACAACACTTGAAGCGCGTTTATGGTTAATTTCGTGGTAGGGGCAGCACTTGAAGCACCTTATCATCCAATTCGTGGCAGGCGCAGCACTTAAAACACGTTATGGTCAAATTCGTGGCAGGCGCAGTTGGAGCACGTTAGACCATATTTCTTGAGTGGGCAGGCACAGCACTGAGCACGTTTTGGTCAAATTTCGTGGCAGGAAAAGCACTTGGAGCCTGTGATGATCACATTTATTGGCAGGCGTGCTGTTTTCTTGTGGCGCGGTGCGCATTTTGGATCGTAACGTGGTGTTTTCTTGTGGCGCTGTGCGCATTTTGGATCGTAACGTGCTGTTTTCTTGTGGCGCGGTGCCCATTTTGGACCGTATGTGCGTGTGCGTGTGTTTTCTTGTGGTGCGGTGCACATTTTGGATCGTAACGTGGTGTTTTCTTTTGGCGCGGTGCGCATTTTGGATCGCAACATTGCGGCGTTGGCTGCGTGTTCAATCACGATCCAAAATGTGCACTGCGCCACACGCAGACGCATCACGGTCTAAAATGTGCACCGCGCCACAAGAAAATAGCACGTTACGATCCAAAATGCACTGCACCACACGGAAACGCTTGATCACAACCTCCGGTCCGCGTTTAACATTTTTTTTTCGCGAGAACCACGTTACGATTGTACATTTTCAAGGAATGGTGCAAATCCATTTGCACAACAAAATATTGAAGCTTTACACAAATGTGCAACATTCCAAAATACGAACTGCCACATACACACGCACACGAATCAAAAATGTAGCTGGAGCCACTAGAAAACGCAACGTTACGATCCAAAATGCGCACCGCGCCACACGCACATGGCCAGGCAAGGTTAATAATTTTTTTCTTTTGGTGTTGGACTTTTGTTTTTCGAAACAAATGATCATGCTTCAACATGCGGCTTCATTTCATTTTCATATGATGTGAAATTGCATGAATTATTCAGCCGGTTTTGCTGCAGCACCCAGTGGATCACCTGAAAGTCCGAGGCCATCAGGTCGATCGGAAACTTCAGCTGCGACGATGCAGGCTATCTTCAGGTGGCCAGACAGCGCGCGCAGTGCCAGTGACATGGGGTTGCCCCTGGACATTTCCAAACACTTTCAACCAACGCATTGATACCGACCTCGCTTTAGTTGGATTGTGGGTTTTCAAATGCGGCAGAATACTTTTTTGCTTTTATCACTTCTTGCTGATTGCGGTCAAGACTTGCACCTCCAGAGAAACGCTTCGTGCAAGAGCCAATGTGGTGGAAGCTTCAGTAATGACATCTTGCTCCACTTCGGGGCCCCAAAACAAGGTCCAAAAAACATACAAAGACAAGGTACGCCAGAAGCAACCCCCATATTAACCCTGTGGTTGGGGCGAAAAACGTTCTTCACTTCTATCCCCCATCGGATGAAGGGGATTGAAAGCACCAGTGACTCAGCCTATCGAGAGACACTCAGGACTCTTGAGGGGAAATCATATCTTGCGTACATACGTGCTGAGTGGATCCCCTCTGAGAACCGCTACCTTCTGATACCCTCCCAAGTCCGCTTCTGAAGCAGCAAGGAGAAATCTTAGGGCAGTTAGCAGTTATTACACTTCACAACGCTGTGGTTGGGGAGTCTGGCTGGAGGTGAACAAGCCAAGGGGAAAACATTGCGAGACTACGGCCCCCAAAACCACCGAAAACAAAGGACCCCGAATCACAACAAAGGAGAAAATCACCAAAAGAGACCAATCCCGTATGGCGTAGCAGGCAAGGTTCGTGACCACGTGCCTCTTGCTTTGGAGCACTGTTCCACTCAAGAAAGGAAGAAAAGTATCTCGGAAGAGTGCCATGGTCCCCCGGCAAGCTGCTGGCAGCCCCACGCTAGCTTCAGCTCCGAGTTGAAGGAAATGATCGAAGGGAAGACAAGTCCTTGCCCCAATTCTGCAGGAGGAGAGTATGTCGTGCCAACCGAAGATAATCAAAATGCCAATGGATGTGTGTGCAAAACTTCCCCATAGTCTTGAAGGTGGAGAAATGAAAGACAGCGGAGTCATGAAGGAGAAGATGTCGGTATGAATGCAATTGGCCAGAACTGCAGGAAGGAGCAATCTGTAACCACAATGGTAAAATGGCCATTGTGTAGAACTGAAGTGCCTGAACGTTGAAGAAGTACAAGTTAGGGAGTAGAAGCCATTGAAGCAGAGGAGTCTTCCCGATGTTGGCGAAAAAATCGAATCCTTCAGGAGGAAGTGTCTGAATAGGTGACACCGGTGTAGCAGAAATGCCTGGTAGTTCACGAGATCCATCAACGGACGAAATCGAGGTGGCCATGGCGGAAGTAACCAAGACTCCCCTATCTCATTTCAGATAGCTAGCAGCTCCATGGAGGCTTCGGGGCTACAAGGAGCCATCACTGGGCACTTATGATGCCAACCAGCAGCCGCGTCCCACAGCAAGTCTATGAACTTCTTGTAGGCGTCAACTATCCGGAACTATGTCAGCTTCAAGAAGATGGCAAAGCTGTGATAGGCACAGGCACTAGGCGAGCTGACTATACTGTCCCTACTTTCCTTGCTCTCCTTGTTCCGTGCCTTGCTCTTCTTCGTCTCTTCTTGCTTTCTCTCGACTCCTCTCCTTGCTCTCCCGTGTTGCTTCTTGCTCTCCTTGCTCTCCTTGCTCTCTTCGGCTCCTGTGCTCTCCTTGCCTTCTTGCTCTCCTTTGAAGGGCTTGCTTTTTGGTGTTATACGTTTGTCTCGTGCCTCATTCAGATTCGTTTTCAGTGCTTCAAGGAACTCAATCGCGTGCTGAGCTGAGCTTCTATGCTGGATCTGGCAAATTTTGCAAATTTGCATAGTTTGCAAGATTTATTTGCAAAATTTGCAGAAAACTGCAAATTTTGCAAAGATTGCAAAAATTGCAAATAAATCTGCAAAATATGCAAAGTTTGCAAATTTTGCAAATAATTTGCAAATTATGCAAATTTGCAAAATTTGCAAACTTTGCAAACTTTGCATCGGGCCTCCATTCTGTCGTCCTTCCTTCTACTGTCCTTGCTCTCGTGCTCTCGCTCCTCGCTCTCTGGTTTCTCTCGTTCCCTGGTTGTCCTTGTTTTCGAGAATCCATCCAGTTTGAGCTGAAAAGGGTCATGCTGCAGTGTGAACTTATTTCAGTGTCACAGGTGCAATGTGCCAATATGGTTGACTATGACTACTGCGATAAGAAGTTAAAAGGCCTCATTTCTTTACACAGTTGTGCCTGTCGCTTCACCTAACGCTGACTCTGTACACAGAGCTGTACCGATAAAACTGGTGCCCGGTTCAGTCAAGGCTATCGAGGCAGCTGAGTGCCTTGCTGTGGTCAAGTTCCTCAAAATACATTGTGGATGACCTAGTGCTTGGTAACCAATGGCCTCGATCTCCTGGACTAGCATGACGACAGTGGAGCGCTCTTGGACTGCTCTCATGGACAAAGTGCGCAAACCTTAGGACGACGTGTCACTACGTTTGCGGATTGTCGCTGGTTTAGGCGCCGCCTCAGGTTGCAGAAACATTCAGGGCGAGGAGGCACGAAAGTAAGAGCCGTGAAGGTACAAGGGGAGGACAGGGGTAGCATTGTTTTACATTCTACCTTGCCTTCATGCTCATGCATGAGAAGTCATGATTGCAGCGACTGTACTAATTCTTCAGCGGCACTCCTTTTATTCGTCTCCGCACATGAATCTGTCACTGTAAAACATTTTCATCATGCTGAAGCTCGCTTGCTCTGTTCGTCCACCTTTTCAGAAATTCGCAGCGCTGTTTCACAAGTTGTAACGGGGAAGAAGTTAGGTTGATGAAGATGGATCGAATCACATTATCCGGCAGATTCCTTAACTCGTCGTAAGGGTGCCACAGGTTTTGAGCTTGTGACACAAATTGTTCCATAGTTCTGTAAATGCCAAAAACACAAAGGACATGTTGACTCCCCTTGTCTGCTTCAGAACGCAAAAGTTTGCTGCCTGCTGGTATTGGGCCGCATGGTTGGAGCAAGGTGTGCTTGTTGTCAAGTGCTGGTATCTCAGGCAGCAATCGTGATGCCACCTCCAGAAATTCTGGAATGATCTGAGGAACCTTGCGACCTCTGGGTTGCAATTGCGGTGACATCCGAGGTTGTGCAGTTGGAATCAACGTGACATCCATCATCTGCGCCAAAATTTGCGCATACTGTTTGCACATAGCATGTGGGTATTCTGCCTCCTTGGCTGTATTGAAAACTTTGTTGACATGGTCGTAACCCCAACCTTCATGTTCATGCGGTGCAACATCGTCACAAAACTTGCACATACCGATGAACTCATGGCGATTCGACAGGAAACTGGTCAACTTCTTGCGGGAGCTGCCAAATGCACAAGCGTGGCAATCATACTTGATTCCATGAGCCATGGCAAAAGAAAAATACGGCAAGTCCCAAAGAAAACTATTCGTCGGGTTCTCGATTGTCCACGGGATCCCTTTAGATTCCAGCAGCTCCACGAATTTTCCAAGTTGTTCATATAGAGCATTAGCCGCAGTGACCCGTTGTAAATCTCGATGTTGTAAATGCGGAAGTCCCAACAAGTGTGTCGAATCACGCAGTGGTTGGGGCCCGGCTGAGCCGTCGGCCATTGGGATTCCCCTTGCTTTACTGCAAGTTCCACACGGGGGGCCCAAATGCGCCCCCAAAACATTGCAACTGTTCACCAAATCAGTCAAACGTGTAAAAGCATGTGGCAGACTGAGGTCTAGGCTGATGACCTTGCATTTCGTTTCGTGCCTGTTGGATTCATGATCAAAAGCCAAAACTTCTACTCCCAGCTTCTTGACCTCTGCAGATAGAGAAGCGCTCCCAGCACATAGCTCCAGGAAAACATATGGTGTCTGCTTGCCGCTTACATGTGCACTGGCTTTGACATGCTGAAAATTTTCAAGAAAATTGTCTGTACATTTCGTGGTGGCATCATGCATTGTAACTTCCGGCTCGCCCTCGGACGTTGTGACATCAATTGCATCATCGTTCGATGAACCTCCAAGGGTCTGACAGCCTGAAAGTAGTCACGAGCTCTTCTGACACTCCACAGCAGGGTGAGGTTTGAAACAACCCTGCACTGCGCAGACATGCAATCCCTTCGGGCATTTCTGTCCCGCTCCATGCTCACATTTTTTCAAGTTGTATGAAAAACAGATCCTATTGTTCTTCGGAGTCGCAGCTACACAATTCAACTTGAGAAGCTCGTGAGGAATGCGAACAAAGGCACTGGTCTTACCGCCCTTTCCCTTGCCTTTTACAGGTGCTTCTCGGCGTGGTTTCTTTGTCGGCGGTTCACCTCCACTGGGGCCGGTCTCTTTGTTCTTATCTGCGGCAACACTCAAAGGCCTGGGTTGAAGCAATGACTGAACCTCGGAACATTCTGTACTTTCCTTGAAGACTGCATCAAGTGGGCGACCCTTGGTAGTGGACTTGATTCCATCTCTCGTTTTCTCAGCAAGCACACAGAAAAGCTTCCTGTCGGCCAACTCAAGCTGACGCATGGTTGTTCTGGCGAATCCAGGGGATGGTTCCTCTAACCTGGCCTGCAGAAGTTTCTCAGTCCATGCTTCCATCAATTTGAATTCAATCAAATTGGATTGATCGAAAGCCAATGCCCGTCTCACCAAACAATGACGAACTTGTATTTCACTGCCAGTTGAACATGGGTCTACCTTCTGCTGTTTGCTGAGTTTCAAAGCTCCTGACGAGTCAAACGAAATGGAAGAGTCCCTTTTCGTCCCTGTCAGCAATTCGTGTTCACGTGAAACTGACACAGCCCATTCCACATATTGAAGTCTGTCACTGTCGTAGATACTGATGCATCTGTCGATCAACGTGTCTCCAGGTTCGTATTGACCAGATATGCTAAGTCCACTGAGTCGTTGCTGTTGGTCCTTTAATCTGCTGGCTCTTTCAGCCGGCGCTAGCCGACGGATCGGCGTGTCATCTGTGGCCTCAGTCCTCGCCTTAATATCTGATGCTACATTTGCGTAGCTTTCGTTGAAAAGTCTTCTCATGCATGACAGCTCTAAGGTGCTGGGATCTCGGCGAAGCAACTTTCGGATCAGATCTGTAAATGGTTTCTCGTCTGATGCACCCGGAGAGAAATTGCAACTGAATGCAAACAATGCCATGGTACTGATACCTTCATCAGTCAAGCATTTCACGGCTGCCTCATCAAGTCCTATCTCTCTGGCCCTTTGTGTAAAGACAGCTTCACTATCACCGAAACTCATGGCGGTAAGGTCCGGGCGTCAAAGAGGTCAGATCTGTGAGGCAACTGAAAATTGATTTGAAACATTTGCACATGTCACTGATGAAAATTCATTTCACATCATAACATTCCCAATTAAAAAAAATGATATTGACATGAACTCACTGTACAAGAATGCAACTGAAACAATCAACATGCAAGATGAAATGCACATGTGTGGATGTCTCAAACGACATCCTGCGGCTTGAGCACATGCAACCATCAACATAGAATCTTTGCGCTGCGGATGCCTGCACACATGAACAACATCGGCTTCACAAATGCATGTTCCCCTGAGGGTTCACTCCGATGCAGCTCAAGGCAAACGCTTCACTCTGAAATTTCACAAGATTCACAGATGGTCACATGTCAATTCACAAACTTCTGTCGCAACAGCCGCACATTTTATAGCGGAGCATATGCATGACATCACGCACTATCTGGCCTAAAGCACGTGTTGCACAGTGGATGCATGAAAGACGGCTTCTCGGGCAACACTATGTAAGTGTGTATCATCTTCCGGCCACATTTGAAAAGCATCCCACTTTCATCTTGCATGACATGAATGCATCGCGAAACATTGTGTCTGGCAAACTGAACAGGGGCGTCTCCTAAGTCTATGATCCCCGGATCCCATTTTCCTACAACCTCTTTCATCGCATTCTCCTCGGCCCCATGATCCACATCAGATTCATGGTCGGATCCATCCGATGAGCTCGACGAGGCTTCGGACTTCCGATCTTCTTCGGCCGCATCTGGGTTCCGGTACTCCTCAGGAAATCTGCCACTTCGTGTGGAGTCAGGAATGAAACGACCTTGTTTCACCTCAGCCAGCATCTTGCAAAGCAGTCGCAAAGGTCCAGCCATCCCGTCTCGGCTGTACGTCAGCATACTGCGATCTCGACCCTCACTGTGGTAACCTAAAATCCGTCTAGGTCCATGGGGCATTGACCACTTCGCTGCCCAACTCAGCAGCGTAGCCTTACAGCTGTGTGTCCCCAAAGGTGTAGGTGATTTGTGTGGCACCTCTCTCAAAAGGGCTCTCAGCCACTGGCTCCCAGCTCCAACACTCAATGGCATCTTCGCCCATGTGTTGCCCTCGCGGGATTCGGCAGCAAAGGGAATCTCTCATCGGCCCTGGCGTCGCCGAAATGCTTTTCTCTCAAAGCCATCCACGCCGGTATCCAAGGATCATCCAAGAGACTGATGGTGGGTATTGCGATTGGCAAAAATCCGCATTTCCGTTCCAGGCTCACGCTAATCTTCGTACGGCCAGCTGTCCCTTCCAAGAAACCTTGTCGAGGATTTGGCATGTCAAGGATGAGGTTCGAAACATGCTGAGCATCACTGAACCTCAAACGACCGTAAACCAGCACCAAGAAGAAACCGGCACCAATCCTATCCACATCAGTTCGGCTCTCATCGAGAACGATCTTTTCCAACGCAACCACCTGTTCCTGGCTCAGAGGAGGTCTCTGCACCAGCTTGCGCTTCTCTGCATAGTGTTTGCTAGAACACCCACGGATCCTTCCAGAAGACAAAACAGCATCTGCTCGATCTAAACCGAAGTGAAAATTTGCAAAACTGATCGCCAGCAGGAGTGATCTCAGATATGATGGTGCTCTATCTTCACAACTTTTCATGTAGTTGTAAACAGTGTGTTCAGTCAGTGGGAAGCACACCCATCCCATCTGTTCACAGTGATGGACCATCTGTAGCAGGGGTCCAGCTCGAGCATGGATGGTAGAAGTTGCCTTAGTTCCCAGTGAGTCCATGACGCTCTCCAGAAGGCTCCCTTGAGCCATCTTCATCTTGTCACCTGCCCACAGCTGACGACACACTTCCCAAGCGTTGAATTGCTTCGAAATCAGGCTGGTCCATTTTTTGTATGCAGCTTTGCGCTCCCAGGACAAACGTTCTTGCCACAAACGTGTATCGTTGGAAGATTTGAAAGCAATCCCAGCCGATCTGAAAGAATCACCAATGAAGCCACTTGGAACTGCAGAATCATCGTCTCTTCTCTTACCATTCCCAGGAATTGGAGGCAAAGCACCCAAGGTAAAAGAACTCTCTCCACGAAGTCTCTTACTTACCTCCCAAGGTGTGTTCATAGTCAATTCCCATGGCATCTTGAAGTTTGACTTGTATCCTGCAGAAGCTATGTTTCGAAGGTGCATGTCATATGAAGTGCCCGTAGACTGCATTGCCCCCTAGTCTGCTTCAGAAATCGAATCACGACTGGACNATCACGACTGGACGACCACAACGAAGACCTGATAGACCACACGGCCACAGGAGGCGTGGCAACAGAGTAGGATGAAAGTGCCAAACCTAATCTCAGCTCTGTCAATTGCAGAAAAAGGTCAGTCCTGTCAATGAAAAGTCTGAAACAGGTCAAGCTCACACGAAATGCCTCAGAGGTGTCCAAAAACAGAAAAACTGTAGTCTGCACAGTACCGCAAATGGGTTCCACGAAGATGCACCCTGTCTGATCGTTCGCAGCACACCACCGGGCTAATGAGCAATGCATNAGCAATGCATGTACCAAGCAAAAGCCACAAAATGAGAAAAATGCCACTGAAAAATCCACTGCACCAGATGAAAAACCAGTTTGCAAACCACACAGGCTTTCGAGGCAAACCCAAAATGATCTGTTGGTGGACAGCAGTAGCACCACGCGTGAGTGCACCACGCTCTCGCAAGGCCATGCACGGGGCAAACACCAAATTTTCTATGGGCACACCCGCCCACCCTCCGCTTCACTTTGAGGCGGCGCGGAAACATATATGAAATGCATCCACAAGATATTCATGCCACCGCAAACATNCGCCCACCCTCCGCTTCACTTTGAGGCGGCGCGGAAACATATATGAAATGCATCCACAAGATATTCATGCCACCGCAAACATGTTTCTGACATGACATTACCCTTTTTTTGAACACACAGTTCAACATGAGGACTGTATCATTCCAATTTTATCGGATGACTCAAGACCTGTGCACAAGGGTTTCACGTTCAACGCATTTGG
>BGPT01000835.1:166898-184438 GCA_003297045.1 Symbiodinium sp. clade C Y103 | reverse complement strand
AGCGGTGTGTGAAAAGCTGTGTGTGGAAGAGTTGTGTGTGACAAAGTTGTGTGTGAAAGAGATGTGTGTGAAAGAGTTGTGGGAGAGAGTTGTGTGTGAAAGAGTTGTGTGTGAAAGAGTTGTGTGTGAAAGAGTTGCGTGTGAGAGAGAGAGAGCTGTGAGTGGAAGGGTTGTGTGCAAGTAAGTTGTGTGTGAGTAAATTTGTGTGCAGTTGTGTGTGAGTAAGTTGTGTCTGAGTGGTGTGTGAAAAGTTGTGTGTGGAAGAGTTGTGTGTGTGACAAAGTTGTGTGTTAAAGAGATGTGCGTGANGTGGAAGGGTTGTGTGCAAGTAAGTTGTGTGTGAGTAAATTTGTGTGCAGTTGTGTGTGAGTAAGTTGTGTCTGAGTGGAGTGTGAAAAGTTGTGTGTGGAAGAGTTGTGTGTGTGACAAAGTTGTGTGTTAAAGAGACGTGCGTGAGAGAGTTGTGAGAGGGTTGTGTGTAAACAGTTGTGTGTGTGAGCTGCCACACAAAGTGACGGTGAATGTCACCTGCCACACAAAACGAAGGTGGATGTAAAAAGTTGTGTGTGGAAGAGTTGTGTGTGTGACAAAGTTGTGTGTTAAAGAGATGTGTGTGAGAGAGTTGTGAATGAGTTGTGTGTAAATAGACCCAGCNGTTGTGTGTGTGACAAAGTTGTGTGTTAAAGAGATGTGTGTGAGAGAGTTGTGAATGAGTTGTGTGTAAATAGACCCAGCCCAGTGCCATAAGTGCCACACCTGCCACACAAAACAAAGGTGCATGTCATGAAGTGCCACGCCTGCCACACAAAACGAAGCTCCGTGCCACCAAGTGCTACGCCTGCCACACAGAATGACGCGGCGTCAAACGCAACCAAGCGCGTCACCAGACTCAGCTGAGTGCCGTAACTGCCACGCCTGCCACTCAAAGTGAAAGTCCATGTCCCCAAGTGCCACGCCTGCCACACAAAGTGAAGGTCCATGTCCCCAAGTGCCACGCCTGCCACACAGAATNCGCCTGCCACTCAAAGTGAAAGTCCATGTCCCCAAGTGCCACGCCTGCCACACAAAGTGAAGGTCCATGTCCCCAAGTGCCACGCCTGCCACACAGAATGACGCGGCGTCCGCGCCAACCAAGCGCGTCACCAGACTCTCCATGTCCCCAAGTGCCACGCCTGCCACACAGAATGACGCGGCGTCAAACGCAACCAAGCGCGCCACCAGGCCCAGCTGAGCGCCGTAAGTGCCACGCCTGCCACACAAAGTGAAGGTCCATGTCCCTAAGTGCCACGCCTGCCACACAGAATGACGCGGCGTCAAACGCAACCAAGCGCGTCACCAGACCCAGCTGAGTGCCGTAAGTGCCACGCCTGCCACACAANCGCAACCAAGCGCGTCACCAGACCCAGCTGAGTGCCGTAAGTGCCACGCCTGCCACACAAAGTGAAGGTCCATGTCCCCAAGTGCCACGCCTGCCACACGGAATGACGCGGCGTCAAACGCAACCAAGCGCGTCACCAGACCCAGCTGAGTGCCGTAAGGGCCACGCCTGCCACTCAAAGTGAAAGTCCATGCCACACAAAGTAATAGTCAATGTCCCCAAGTGCCTGTGGTCAAGTTGTGTGTGACTAAGTTGTGTGTGAGTAAGTTGTGTGTTGTCAAGTTGTGTGTTGTCAAGTTGTGTGTTGTCAAGTTGTGTGTTGNNTTGTGTGTGAGTAAGTTGTGTGTTGTCAAGTTGTGTGTTGGCAAGTTGTCTGTGTGACTAAGTTGTGTGTGAGTAAGTTGTGTGTTGTCAAGTTGTGCGTTGTCAAGTTGTGTGTGAGTAAGTTGTGTGTTGTCAAGTTGTGTGTTGTCAAGTTGTATGTGAGTAAGTTGTGTGTTGGCAAGTGTGTTGTCAAGTGGGGGCGGAGAAGGAGCGGGGCGGCGGAGGAGAAGGAGGCGGCGGAGGCGGGCGACGGGTGCACAACAAAAAACAACAACCCCACACAAAGATGTGGGGAAAAATCCAAAAACTATTCAACACCCAATCTAAAGCTTGGAAATGTAAAAACGAAGCTTTCGTGCGAGACTTCTCTCAAAAACAGAAAGTTCAAGATGTGAAAGCGAAGCTCCCCTGCGACACTTTTCTCAAAAACAGAAAGTTGAAGATGTGAAAACGAAGCTTTCGTGCGAGACTTCCCTCAAAAACAGAAAGTTGAAGATGTGAAAACGAAGCTTTCGTGCGATCGAAAACTAGAAGTTGAAGTTATGAAAACGAAGCTGTCATTTTGATTGCGGGGCATGATCCGGTTTGGTTGAGACCGTTCCGAAACCGTCTCGCGGCCGACCTTCCCCATCCCTCTCCCGAGGCACGTTTTGTCCTGCAAAACACAGCATTTCGTGCATCCGCTAACTTTCCAAAACGCATGTCGTGCGAGACTTCCCTCCAAGTCTAAAGCTTGAAGATGTGAAAGCGAAGCTTCCGTGCGAGACTTCTCTCAAAAACAAAAAGTTGAAGATGTGAAAACGCAGGTTTCCTGCGACACTTCCCTCAAAAACAGAAAGTTGAAGATGTGAAAACGAAGCTTTCGTGCGAGACTTCCTTCAAGAACAAAAAGTTGAAGATGTGAAAACAAACCTCTGTCTGACAGTGAATTGCTATGACAGTGAATTCCTGTGACAATGAACTCATTGAATTGCTATGACATTGAATTGCTATGACAGTGAGTTGCTATGACAGTGAAATGCTATGAGAGTGAATTGCTATGACAGTGGGTTGCTCTGAGAATGAATTGCTCTGACAGTGAATTGCTATGACATTCAATTGCTATGACAGTGAATTGCTATGACAGTGAGCTGCTATGACAGAATGGCAATGACAGTGAATCGCTATGACAGTGAGTTGCTATGACATTGAATTGCTATGACATTGAATTGCTATGACAGTGAATTGCTATGACATTGACTTGCGATGACATTGACTTGCTATGACATTGATTTGCTATGACAGTGAATTGCTATGACATTGAATTGATTGCTCTGACAGTGAGTTGCTATGACAGTGAATTGCTATGACAATGATTCTGACAGTGAATTGCTATGACATTGACTTGCGATGACACTGACTTGCTATGACATTGAATTGCTATGACAGTGAATTGCTATGACATTGAATTGCTCTGACAGTGAGTTGCTATGACAATGAATTGCTATGACAGTGAATTGCTATGACAGTGAACTGCTATGACAGAATGGCAATGACAGTGCATCGCTATGACAGTGACTTGCTATGACATTGCATTGCTCTGACAGTGAATTGATTGCTCTGACAGTGAGTTGCTATGACAGTGAATTGCTATGACAATGATTCTGACAGTGAATTGCTATGACATTGACTTGCGATGACACTGACTTGCTATGACATTGAATTGCTATGACAGTGAATTGCTATGACANTATGACAATGATTCTGACAGTGAATTGCTATGACATTGACTTGCGATGACACTGACTTGCTATGACATTGAATTGCTATGACAGTGAATTGCTATGACAGTGAATTGCTATGACAATGAATTGCTATGACAGTGAGTTGCTATGACAGTGAAATGCTATGACAATGAATTGCTATGACAGTGGGTTGCTCTGAGAATGAATTGCTCTGACAGTGAATTGCTATGACACTCAATTGCTATGACATTGAATTGCTATGACATTGAATTGCTATGACATTGAATTGCTATGACATTGAATTGCTATGACATTGAATGGCAATGACAGGGAATTGCTCTGACAGTGAGTTGCTATGACATTGAATTGCAATGACAATGAAGTGCCATGACAGTGAATGGCTATTTCATTGCTTTCCGTAACACGCTAGTAGTAGTACTACTACTCCTACTACTACTACTACTACTACTACTACTGCTACTACCATTTTTACTATTATTATTATTATCATTACTACTACTATTAGTACTAATACCACGAATGCTACGATTGCGACTACTGCTACTGCTACTGCTCCTGCTACTATTACATCAAGAGATCTTGCCAAAAGACACCTTGTACAGAAACTTTGCCAGGAAACCATCATCATCCTCAACCCCATCTTCCGCAGGATCATACTCATCCTCCTCGACATCATTCTCCTCAACATCATCGTCCTCAACATCATCATCTTCCACCTCATCATCTTCCACCTCATCATCCACAACATAATCCTCCTGCATCTCATCATCCTTAACATCATCATCATCACCATCATCATCATCATCATCATCATCATCTTGATCATCAATATCATCATCAATATCATCATCAATATCAAAATCGATATCATCATCAATATCATCATCACCGTTATCAGCATCATCATCATCATCATCATCATTATCATCATCATCATCATCATCATCATCATCATCATCATCATCATCATCATTATATTCCACCTCATCATCTTCCACCTCATCATCCACAACATAATCCTCCTGCATCTCATCATCCTTAACATCATCACCATCATCACCATCATCATCATCATCATCATCATTATCATCATCATCATCAGCCCACCATGCTGAGCAAGACGTGGATGCAGTGAGCAAGTGAATGGAAGTGGTGAGCAGGTGAACGTCCCATGTGTGTGCACTGCGCCACGAACGTTTTCAAGTCCCCACCCCAACCCGCCCCACCCCATACCACCCCCCACCCCTACAACTACAACTACAACCGCAGCTACATCTACAACTAGAACCACAACTGCAACTACACTACGTTATGCACAACTACATTGCGTTTCTTCCAACCACTTGTCGGTCCATCGGTGGGTACGCTCTGCCATCCATCATTCACAGCAACTAACCTCTCCTATAGGTTTCCTATCTGTGAAACTTCCGGCGCCGCCTTGTGCGGTACCACTGGTATAAATTTGCTCTTGGCAAGTCTTGTCAAAAGTATTCCACTTTCAGCCCCGCAAAACGCTGCTGTTCCGCGCGCGAAACTCCAGGACAACAGTGATTTCTATAATCCCACCATTGCCATTGTCCGCATATAGTTACCCTAAACATCTCTAGATCCTAGTCACTTTGTCTTCAGCATACGATGATGACAAAGACGACAAGGATTCCAACCCCATGAATCCGATGATGGCTATGATGATGAATCCCATGATGCAAATGATGATGAATCCCATGATGGCACGCATGAACCCAATGATGGTGGGTGGCGCGCGGCCTATGATGATGCCCGGTTGCGGGGGCTGTGGTTGCAGCTGCTGCGGCTGTGGCGGGTGTCCTGGCTGTGGTGGGTGTGGCATGGGGCAATCGGCCGAGTCCAGCACTTCCTCTGACCCAACGGGTACGTCACAGCAGCAGAGAACGGTGCTGCAGCGGCACCTGGAGCACCTGGTTCCGCGCCTTCAGGTTGCCCAGGCAACGGGAAGGGCAATGCCAGACTAAGTGCAGGATATGGATGTTGCTTGAGGCCCATATCCTCATTAGTACATTTACATGTCCACATTTACGTTTGCAGGCACTTTACTACAGATGCAGATGTGACATGTATGTAACCTGTAATTGTAGCCGTGGAGAGAAAGTGAGAGAGAGAGAGAGAGAGAGAAAGAGGGACAGAGAGAGAGAGAGAGAGAGAGAGATAGAGAGAAAGTTAGAGGCTAGAGGTGGAAGGAAAAAATTACATACGATACACACACACACAGACCACTATATGCCAATTTTGCAGATACATGTACAACCATAGTAGGGGCAGATGACTTGAGACTTTAGCACCAATTTTCCCATTCTGAAAGAACATTATAGTGGGATTTATGTGCTCCCTTATCTGCATTTTCTCTTACACATGACATAGGGCTTGATCAAACATGAACACATGCACTGCCTGTAACATATGACCTGGTAGATTCTCTCAATAACTTGGGACCTTAGGGCAGGTCTATTTTGGAACTGGATCTTAAAATGAAGCGAAACCTTGATAGGGGCTATCTAGTTTCATTTTTTTCTTGCAACTGGTCGCATCCGAGTCTCTCCCCAGGTGCCTGGTAATGTGAAGGGACACTCAGCAATTCCCCTCAAAAGCATTCCCTGACCCAACCCAGGTTTGCGAAAAATGGGGAAATGTATGAAAATGTCACATCAGGAAAGAACATGAAAAAATAATGGAGAATTCTCAGTCCAACCACATGATCAACTCAAAGTCTTGAGGACAAAAAAGAAGAGACGCACGGAGTCATGTTGATGTCATGTTGTAGGCAATAACCTGCCCCTCAATTTTCAGATGACTTGGGAGTTACACCTATTTTGGGAGAAAAAAACACATTGAAAAGGAAAGGAGAGACAGAGAGAGAGAGAGAGAGAGAGAGAGATTGGATGACGTTTCAAAAACAACTCCAACTACTCCTCAGATGCTTGCAATTGTTGCATACAATAATATAGCATGCATATCTATTTCGATATTGTAGGTGATCTGTAGACTGTAAACATGCGTTTTTTTCCCAAGTTGACGACGTCTTCTCGTTGCATAGGCTGCATGCCGGGCTGCTGCGGAGGCGGCTGTATGCATGGCTGTTGTGGCGGCTGCTGTGGTGGCTGTTGCATGCCAGGCCAGGCATGCCATGGCCACCTCTTTTCTATGTTGCAGGCATTGGTAGACCTGACATTTCGACATATTTTGTGGGATATGAATGACTTTTGGTGGAGAAACAAGGCTGATATACCGGTCTGGAAGCTACTTGCCCGTGTATGGGTGCAGGGGCAAGACATACAATGTTCACACATTGATGTGATCCAGTGTGATGAGAAACTGCGCAATGCACACTACTTACCGCAAGGCGACGTAGCCAATGCATATACAGTAATGCAATATATACTATCTTACGCAAGGTATATAAACCAGGGTGCAATGCACAGTTTGATGCATGCATTCATGCCATGATTTGTAGGTCTGCCTGTACCGATAGGAGGTGTCTTGTTTATAAAGAGGGCTCGGAGAACCGTCCCCGATCACATTTCTGCCATATGGGCATCATATGGGCAAAAACTTGCCATATGTGAAGAATAAGGGGCTTCAGCACATGCAACTCACTTCAAGCAGTATGCAAACCCACTGGACAAGTAAGAGACAAAGGGCAGACGTTGAACGCAAAAAAAAACAGTTGACAGGTTGCAGATTGAATCATTGAATATGTTTGCATGATATTGCAATCTACATTCTTCAATGTTTTTGTTTCACTATCACGTTCCGGGCAGCCTCCCTGCGGAGGCTGCCGTGGCTGTCCCTGTGGTGGCTGTCCTTGCGGCGGCTTCTGTGGGTGTATGCCCTCTTATGCCAGGGATGCCGTCCATGCCAACCAACATGTCCGGTCAACTTGGCTGCAGATGGCGGGGAATGAAACTGCGCTCCAGAAATGGTGTTGATGGACACCGATGAATTAAATGGCTTAAAGATGTTTGAAGACTGTTGAGCGACACATGACACACCGTCCATTGAGATTCCCCAGCCTCGATTCTCCGATGTCATGTGATTCCATTTGATTTCATGGATGCGCTGCGATGATCAAACCCGAGGCCTCCAAGGTGAGGCTGGGAATGAGCCCAGTGGCGATAGTGAAGCGCCAGGAGGCTGGAGACATTGGAGACTCTGAGGATTTGGGGCAGAAAACGGCAGACATGTGTCCCGAATTGAAGTGATGTTGTCTTCATATGTCTTGGTTTGTCTTTATAATCTCCTATTTTTGCACTTTACTGCCACTAGAAGGCACAGGACGTTCATTCGATCCATTTTTGTCAGTTCGGGTCCGGCGGCACAAAACTGCAGCATAGGACTCGAGTGATTGAACGGCATCATGTGTTTTCCAATCCAAGTTGGTGATGTTGGTGTGGATTTGTTGTCCCAAACCTTCAGTGACTACTCACAGCACTGGCTATGGCAAAGGATTTCCCAGTTTTGAGGCCACAGACATCAGTCAGTTCCCAGTTTCCCTGCGGATTTCCATGTGTGTCGATTTGCCCCGTGAGGTGCGGAAGCCAATGAGAAGGATACTCAAGGCCTCCAGGCCGCAGGGATTCAACATGTTTCAGAGCAAACTGATGAATCATTCATGAATCATTCATGAATCTGTTAAAAACTTACACTGGGTTTACACTGCTTCTGCTTAAGCTTACACTGCTTACACCTCAGGCCACGCATTGTGGATGAAGTCATCTGTAAATCTGTGCTGCTATTGGTTTTCCTCCTCTTTTGCAACACTTTCACAAACACAATCACAGCCAACACTGCTAGAACAAGAATCTCAAGAAATTGCTCCCCATCAGAAATTACTTCCTCAAGAGGGCTTAAGACCATGAAACAACAGCTGCAGATTCTGACTGAGTTTACGAGGTCCACTCTTCTCAATGCCTTGGAGTGATGATTAGTAGCAATAAGAATCCTGCTCCCTTACAGTGTGAGTACTGGATGCGGTGCGGTGTTGTATTTTTGTATTGGCTGTCGGTGCGGAAGAATCTGATGGTTCCCAAGTGAAGGTCGCCCAACATTGCCAAATTGAATGAAGTTGAATATATAGTCATATGAATCCCAGCCATTGTTGGCAACGTTTGTTGCTGGTTCTCTCACTGGTGCAAGGTTTTGGACTATTTCATGTGGCTTTGTGTGGCCCGCAATGGTGGACCACAGGTTGGTCACAGCATGTCATCGACAAGGCCAGGGCATTTCACGGAGAGTTTTCTCATGTTTTCTCATGACTTAAAATTCTCGACTCATGGCTTTCATTCTTGTTGCACTTGGATCGAACAGATTCGCAAAAATACAGAGGCATTTGACAAACATCATGGCTATTCATGGACTGAGCACGTTGGGCTCGAGCAATTGACCTCTGGCGCTTAGCCGTAGACTTGGCCATCAGCCTGTCATCTCACCATGCGTGTCACAGCCGTGGCTGCTCTGTTTGCGGCTTGCGTGAAGCAGTTCCTCGCAGACAGTGGACAGACCTCCGGTAGCTGTCACCTACAACTCCATGGCAAGGGCGAATTGAAAACAGCTAAACATGCTGTGAGAGGTGGGCAGTGGCCAATGCCAAAACTGCTGCTGGTGGGATATTGAATTTAAAACTTCAAATGAGTGACCACTTTATTTACCGTGGTGAAACATGTATCCGAGTGAGTGGAACTGTTCTATTTTGTTTTTTCCGGGAAAGTGCCACAAAGGAGGCGGAACGGGTTAGGAACTCCTCGGGTAACTAGATAGGAAGTCAATAATGGTTAAACGAGGGATTGAAAAACCATCAAGAGCGTGGAAAACAAGATCTAGAGCCAAAAACCGTCAAACCTGGAAAATGAGGTCGGAACTCCTGTCCTTTTACGTTAGCTCAAATGATGTATTGTTTTTGCTGAATTATCATGACCCAAGTTTTGGATATGTTCGATTCAATTCAATATTGTTGAAACATTTTAGCGCGTTTGATTTTTGACTATGTTCACCATATCATTGCGCGGCCAACCTTTCTTTTGTTGAAGGTGAGTGTGCCTGAGAGAGCCTTTGAGGGTTTGGATCCCTGGAGGTCTTGCTTTGGGCGAGGAGAGCGAAACCAGTGGAGAGGAGATGGAGAGCGACCTTGTGCCACACTGGCAAATGCTGGCATGGTTCAGGCAGAGACATACAAATCATGGCAAACAAACATGACAAACCCAAGGCCAAAAGAAATGGTTTTATTCTTTCTTGATGATGTTTTATCATTCTTGACGATGTTTTATGGCCAGATGATCTCGGTTCCCGTGCCTGGGGGTGTTGAGCGATTTGTTGGAGGGGCTCGACCTTGCAGGGAGTGTGTGCCTGCATTCTCTAACGAAGGCTATGGACTCAAAGCTCCATCCTTGGTTCCCTTGTCTCTAGAGAATAGCAGCAACTACGAATTGTACCTCAAGCCTTCTGGCCTGTGCCAGAATGCGCTCTTTTGTGCATACCAGGGCTGCACTCCTCCCAAGGGTAGAGCCTGCGCAGCCTTGCAAGAGGACCAAATTCGAGAGCTGGTGGCTACTCCAGAAAAGCTCACAGCTCACCTGCACAGGTGCCCGCCAGACAACCTCCCATTCTCTGTGGTGAAAGCGGAAACGGTGGCTGACATCATCGAGGCTGTCGAGTTTGCAAGGCATACAGGGAGGCCCATATCTATCAAGGTCTCTGGCCACAACTACGCTGGCTCCAGCCTCTTCTACGGATCGGTTAACATCAATATGGCCAACTACCAGAAGTATTCCAAATCAAGTATTCTTGAGTGCGGAACCCTGCCGGAGCCCCTTCCCACAAGCCTCATGAACCAAAAGGCTGTTTGTGACCTGGCAGCTGCCCGGGGAAAGAAGGCTGTAGTTCGAGTGGGCGGCGGGGAAAACTGGAACGAACTCTATTCAGCTGTTTACTGGTATCAGGTTCCAACCCAAACGACCCGCAGATACCTTGTGGTGGGTGGAGCTGCAGGGACTGTTTCAGCTGCTGGGGGTTGGCTGCAGGGCGGAGGCTTATCTGGCACTACGGGCATGCGCATCTTTGGCTACGGTGTGGATCAGGTCTTGCAGATCGAGATGGTGTTGTCCAATGGGAAACATGTGAGGTTCATGCCCACAAGTTGGACAAATGATTCGAATGTGACCGGCAAAATCTACCCGCAGACTTTGACCGTCTCTGGGGAATGCAATCAAAATCCGGTGGCTGATGAGACCAAGTGGCACTGGGAGCCTTGCGATGATGTTGGACTCCGGGTGACTTTCAAGGATTTGTGGTTTGCCGTGCGGGGAGGCGGCGGAGGTACCTACGGAATTGTGACCTCTATCTACTATCAACTTCATGAACAGGTGAGTCAACAGCTACCGCTGGACTACTACATTATTTTCACTCTTCCTGCCGTCCTGTCAAGTTGCACCGAAGAGGCTTGCCAGGACTTGGTCAGATCCCTCTGGCTCAACTTCGTCCGGGACTTCTTCCATCCAAAGGAAGAGTTTCCGTGGAAAGATGACAGCAAATTCTGTGGCTCTTCCAACCTTAACTTGGATATCTTTCTAGGGGGCGGAACGATCTTCTGTCATGGTGAGACAGCAGTTTTCACATTCTTCGGTGTTTGGCTGAGCTTTGTGGCCGGCTATCAGGAAGCACTTAAAACTGTGGGTCTCAGCGAAGAAGACGTAGCCAAGCTGCAAGCGGGAGATGGAGGAATCTTTGCCTTTGCCTTGTCTGCCGATTACTACCCATACTTGCTGGTCACCCCTTCATTCCCATGGCCAGCCCACATGAATAAGTATCCTACCGAAATCCCGGATTTTCCAACACCATCAACCTATCCGGACACCTATGCAAACGACTGGAATGCCTTGGTGCCAGTCGAATGGCTTTACCTTGACCGTGGCATACCGACCCTTCTGGCTCTGGTGAAGGGAGGTCTGGGAGGTCCTTCAACTTACGCCTTGGGAGGACAATTAGCTGTGGCAGATGATGGTCTCACTTCTGTGCCGGACTTCCAAAGGAAAGCAGGCTTCATGGTATTCCTTGCCGGCGGGGAATCTGTTGAAAGTTTTCTGCGTGGAACCTTCGAGGAATACATTGGTGGAAACTCTTCCACAAAGGCTTTCCCCGGCGGCAGCAATTACAACCATTTCTCAGCCATAGCTTATGGTCCCTTGAAAGATGATTGGACCAAGGCCTGTCCAGATTCTTTGAGTGACTTCGAGAAGGCAAAGAAGTGTTTGTCGCTCCAAGAATCGGTGTGGGGTACGGAACAGCTGGCAAAGCTTGAAGAGGTGAAGGAAAAGGCAGATCCGGAACATCTCTTCCAGTGCTTTGATTGTGTGGGCTTCAAGGCTGGACCTGGCTTGATCTTTGATGATTTTGTAATCCCATCCCCCTAATATTAAACACCCCCTAAATGGTCCCAATCATGTGGAAATTCTTTTATCCATGTTTGGCATGATTTGGCATGATTCGACCCTCAAATCAGTGATTTTAAGGTGTGTGACCACCAGCCATTCTCAGGGTATTCACCGGTCTCACCGACCATGGAATCCGAAACCGGTGTTTTGCTTGCAACCTGGCTATGCTTCGACCTGCTACAAGTGGCTGGACCATGATCCTGCTGGCGACGTGAATTTCATGAAGAAGGCCAGGAGTGAGCTCTTGGAGGCATTGAAACATCACCATCTTGAACACCTTGTGATGCCAGAGATGGCCAAGGATGCGCCCAGCTACAAGGTGAAGATTCAAGCAACAAACCTCAAAGTCTCCCTTCCCCAGGTGAGCTCCTAATTAGTGTACAGGAGAGGCAGTTCAAATTGTACTGTCTTGGCTGATCGTTTTGACTGGGGCGGCAGAGTGACAAGTATTCTGACGCCCTAAAGTAGTTCCGTCCTTCATAGGTCCACCCGCAGGTTTTGGGTTTCAGCCCACTAACACTCGTGGGGCTTGACATTTGAAAGGTCGTCCAAAGTCGCAGAATGTCGCAGATCTCCATTTGCTGCGTTGCTTGACAACTAGTGCAGCGGATGGTACAGGTCCATTGGCGCATCAACGAAACACAGGGTCACACCGCCAGGTGAGTCAACCAGCGCTCATTGCATCTTCGAGTTGAGGCGGGGACTTCAGCCGAGTACAGAAGTTTAGATCATAGATGATAATATAATAATATATAGAGAATGATAGACAATAATCATGATTCTAGAAAAAAATGAGAGTACAAAATAATTCAAGAAATGAAGAGACTAGTGGAACCATGCCAAATACGGAATCAATTATATAGTTCGAAGGTCGAAGACAATGCTTTTTCCCCAAACAGAGTGTCCACACTGAGGGGTTCTTACGGTAGGAGTAAAGGCCTGGTGTGGTCAAGGTGGTTCGTGGGTGATCTAGTCTGCGGCTTTTTCCCTGTAGATTTTCGCATAAAGTGGCTCTTGTTGAATGTCCATCTTCGTTTCGACTGCGCAGGCTCCCACAAAGTCGGGGTCCCACGGCCATTTTTCCTGTAAATTCTCGGATAAAAGTTCCCCTCTGAGATGTCCATGTGTGTTTCGACTGCGCAGGCTCGCGCGGATTTACGTCTAGACGTCGTTCCTCTCGAAAGGTGTCGTTTTGCCAGCGTGCCGTGCCCGGTTTTTGAGCTCTGATCATTTCGTGTGGCAGGCGTGGGACATGCGGGGCATTTGGATGCCTGAAACGTGGTTTTGCGTGGCAGGCGCAGGACATCGGACACTTTTTCAATCGCGTGGCAGGCGTGGAGCATTCTGCACGTTGCTAAAACGTTGGCAGGCGTGGGTCAAAATGAGAGGTGCTTTCGGATGTCCTTTTTGTGGCAGGCGCAGTATTTGGTGAACTTGGACGATGTTTTCAAAGGGTCGAACTCGGGTTTTGTGAAGCTGCCATCGACGGTCTTGCTTTTGGATAGGATGATGATTTCGCGTGGCAGGCGCAATACTTCGATGACCCCGGGCTCATTGTTCGTGGTAGGCGCAGGGCTTCGTGGACCTCGACAAAAAAGTGGCTGAGACCTGGGTAAAACGTCGTTTTTTACATCTTCAATCTTCATTTTGCGTGGTGCGTGCAATGTTGTGTGAAAATCTAACATGTGCTCGCGCGCGCCCCTCTCGTCACATTGTGCGCATCGGATCGCCTTGCTGTGGCGCGGTGCGAACCTTGAAACTTCAGATGCAACCCTTTCGCACGGAAGGAAGGTCGAACGTCAAAAACTGGAATTGCGATTTTGCAACTTCAGCTGCGACCCTGTCGCACGAAATGGAGGTCGAACGTGCAAAACTGATGTAAAATTGCAACTTTGCAACTTCAGATGCAACCCTTTCGTATGAAATGAAGGTCAAATGCTGAAAACTGCCGTAAATTTGCGATTTCGCAACTTCAGATACACTTTACTTTAAAGACTGCTGTGTAAAAACTTGTGCGCAGAGATCTTGCCACAGAGACCTCTTATATAGAGATCTTGTACAGAGAGCTCTTATAGAGATCTTGTACAGAGTTCTTGTACAGAGTTCTTGTACAGAGGCTTTGCGTAGAGATCGGTTGGGGTCTTGCCAAGAGACCTATTATAGAGAGCTTGCGCAGAGATCTCTGGAACAGAATTTGCCAAGAGACCTCTTATAGGGAGCTTGTACAGAGAGGTTCCCAAGAGATACCTTACAGAGATCTTGCCAAGAGATCTCCTAGCGACAACTTTTATGAAATCTCAAAAAGAGAGATCTTGCCGAAAACTCTTGTAGACAAATCTTGCAAAGAGATCTTGCCAGGATACCTCTTCTGAAGATCTTGCTCCATACTCTACACTCAATGCGCCACGCTCTACACTCCACACTTTGCACTCCACACTCCACACTCTACACTTTACGCTGCGCTCTCCACTCTCCACTCTCCACACTCTACACTCGACCCACCCTCCGCCTTCCACACTTTACACTTCACACCTTACACTCCACACTTTACACTCCACTCTCCACACTTCACAGTTCACACTTCACAACCCCCCCAATCCACACCCTACAGTCTACGATGATAGGGACACAGGGGAGGAACGTACCAGACTGTGATAATAATTTGTCCTGCACAAGTGTTGAACGTGACTGCATTCCGTTTCGTGGGCTGCATCTTGTTTTAGTTGGCAGATCTCAAAGATATCATTTTGCGGCGGCTCTTCCACCCACATTGCAAGGAGGAAAAGTGCGACCTTTGGAACGCGAAAACCAAAACACAGTGCAGCAACCTGCGGAGTGACCCCTTCCTTATCCCGTGGTCTAGACGCGCATTCATCGAGTAAGATTCCTTCCCGGGGGACTTTGACGCAGGTCTGTTGCACAAGTTGTTTGCCTCTCAGGAGTGACAAATCCCGGACTCAACCAAAGTCCAGCTGGACCGAGCAGCCTCTCCTCCAGGGCGAAGATGCTTTCCCAAATTGATTCGAGGCAAGATGTGGAAGGAAGTTCCAATCGATTTCCTTCCTTTTTGCATGTAAAACGTCACAGTTTTTACTGTATCTTCCCAAAACTCAAAACATGTGCGCATTGTGCAGCAAACCCAGCTGCGGTGGGGTAGTCGTTCAGTTCGCGCAGGAACGATTTTTGTCTCAGAAACACCATAATGCCATACAAAATGGTTTATGATAGCGTTTTATGCAATCTGATTTGATTTGATTCAACATGGTTGTTTACAATGCTGCAATATGATATGATATCATCAGCATGGCATAGACTATGCAACGTCACAAGAAATGATATGTATTCTCTAATGTCGTATGAAATCCGGTGACGTAGTATGACATGAAATGATATGATATGGATATGGTATGATACAAGATGAAATCATCGCGTTTTTTTCAGTTTTTTTTGGCAGGCAGGACCATCAGACTCTGAGATCCATTCATTTGCTCCTCGCAATCAGCTGACATATTTCTTTGACTTTGCCATTTCATGCCACGCAGGCAATGGGCAGCCATCTGCAACCTTCAATTCCTTCATCACTAGTACAGCGACGAATGGCGAGGGATACTGACGCCCCTTCAGCTCAACATGGTCTGCAGTTGGTTTTTGGATTCACCAGCCCATCCCACTTTGTGGTAATTTAACTGGAAAATGGCCTGTCTATGGATATCCCAAATCAACGGAAATTGTATGCTGGTAGTCCAGTTTTTTTCAGCAAACCCGCCCGGTTTTGCAGAGGGTAAATGTCAATTAGGCGCTGCCAAAAGATATCCCAGTGACCTTTTCGAAGTTTTACAGGTCTTACATCAACCACAAAATATGCATTTTTTTTCCCGAGATCAGGGGCCCATATATTCCATCTTCGCATGTTGCTTGCGGATTCAAAATCATACGGGGGGTTAAGCCGGTCAAGCCGGTCAAGCGTCCGAAAGCCTTCGGCAGTCAGGAGGCATAGATAGCAGTTTGGCTTTACGCTGAGAAGGGAGAGTCCTTTGCCCACAATTTGAATGATTTTGAATGATTTTGAATGATTTTGAATGTATCGGATCAGTGAATGCAGAACTTGGGCAGACTTGCATGTCTCATGCAGCATTCCCACTTTCTTGAACTGCAGCAGGCCCAAAGGCCCATGGCTGAACTCAAATCAACTCAAATTCCACGTCCAGCCACAGTCAAAAGGCCTGTGGCCATCGTCCAGTGAATGCGCTGTTCGATATGGACCACGTTGCATTTCAGCTTCACTCACCCGGGCGCAATGTTGAACATTGAAGTGCTCCCAGGGTGGAAACGGTGGAAACCCTAACTCTCAGGATGGAAGCAGTATGCCTTCAGATCATTCACAAGTGGCAAACATGTTCCAAATACTTTTTGCTTTGATGTGAAAGGCAAAACTTGATTGATTAAAACCTGGATTGATTGGACCCCATGTTTTCACTTTTGGCTTTTGACTTTTCTGTGTCATTGGCCGCTGAAAAGAATCAAGCCGCATGTGGGTTGTGGAAGGGTCAATTTTGGGTTGCATATGGGCAAAGTGCTGTGATTGTTGAAGCCTTTGACCAACAAGGAACGCATGAATGCCGAACATTTTACTTTTTATGTTTCAATGAACAGTCCAGACAGAACAAACAAATTTCCCCCCCAGCATGAAAATGGTGACGGCAAAGGGCAAATTCTTGTTTTGGTTCAAGCGCGTCAATTTGTCCGTTTTTGCCGGACATGTCCGCTCCGGTCAACGAAGCATCGGCCTGATTTGTTATGTGAACAGTGAATTTACTCAAAAAATGTGCTTTCCACACCCCATGCCGGGTTTGTATGTTTGAGACTTAGGTGGCGATGCCATGATTTGGAAGATTCTGGCATTTGCGTTTCTTGCACCGATCTCGGGACCAAATTGTGTCAAAATCATGACCCTGAGTGGTGCAGTGGTTCTCAGGTGGTTGTTTTAGGTGTTTGGTATTCAGACGAAACACAATTCAATTAACATTGATAAATCAAACCACAAAAATCGTCGCTTCGGACCATCAATGTGCTGAGATCAAGGGTTTTAAAACATTTGGATACATTTGGAATTTTTGTTTTTCTCCCAAAATTGAACATTTGTGCAACGATGTTTGTGCTAAGCGGTTTGGCAGTATTGTTTGTGTTGCTGCGTTACTCTTTCATTGTTTGTGAAATTCGTGTTTGATTCCATGCAAATTCACATGGAAACCAATTAGATGCAATTCTGTATCGCATTTGCGCACCACAATGTTTCCAAAATTGTGCTTCATATCTCAAAACCCAGTTACATGAAATTTGGTTTTGGTTTCCCACATATGTATATATATATATATATGCTAGCCCCCGCCCCCCAAAACCTATGTTTTTGTGAAGTTTGTATGTAGCAGCCTTGAGAATCTGTATTCTACCTATCTGGCCCTAATATCTGACCTAATCCGGGATTCTCTCCAGGACTCCTGTGGAATCTTAGATCTTGGATCTTAGATTAGGTCAGGTACTAGTACCTCCTAGTACCTCCTAGTACCTCCTAGTACCTCCTAGTACCTCCTAGTACCTCCTAGTACCTCCTAGTACCTCCTAGTACCTCCTAGT
>BGPT01000835.1:116364-166887 GCA_003297045.1 Symbiodinium sp. clade C Y103 | reverse complement strand
GGTGTTGTTTTTTTGTTTTTATTCCTGATTCAAGAATCTGAGAACAACGTTTTGGATCCCAAGCCTTACAGTAAGCCTTGATGAGGGAAGTCTGGAGGGTTCATATGGATCCAAACAGTTTTATCAAGATCTTGAATCTTGAATCTTGAATGCAGGAACCTTTGCAAAGTTTGCAAAAGCCAGAAAGTTACTTAAAACCATGGGAAGAAATGCACACTGCCACAACTNTGAATCTTGAATGCAGGAACCTTTGCAAAGTTTGCAAAAGCCAGAAAGTTACTTAAAACCATGGGAAGAAATGCACACTGCCACAACTTGTAAATAGAAGAAACAAATCAGTTTCAGCATGGACTTTGATTTTGTTCTTTATTTTTAAGCAAGATTCTCCAAAATATGCCTTACGCAGCAATATTATGACATTCCTTGCATAAAGTGCNTTTTGTTCTTTATTTTTAAGCAAGATTCTCCAAAATATGCCTTACGCAGCAATATTATGACATTCCTTGCATAAAGTGCTTTGTACAGTCCCCCTATATCAAGGAGTGCAGCATTTCTTTGCAAGGGTTGTGGGATTATTTTCAAAGATACTTGCAGCTGTGCAAAGTTTTAAAGGAGCGCAGCATTTCTTTAAAAGGAATATCAAGGTACAAGTTTTTTTTTCGAAGAGACTTGCAGCTGTGCAAAGTTCCTTTAAAGAGATAAAGTTTAATCTATGGAAGGAGGAAAGCATTATTTCAAAATGAAACGATTGTGGTATTCCTTAAAGAATGTTGGTGCAAGTATGGGCAAAGCTGCCTTCACAAGGGGGTGCACCATTTGATTGAAAAGCATGCATTAATATAAAGAAACATTGCTATCAAGTAAAGCCCTCCAATGTATGTAGTTTTTTTCTGGAAAGAAACAGGTCAGGATTGTATCTGTGCAATATGCTAAAGGTCTATCGTAGATATATTAAATGATATACTAAAAGTATAAACTTTGTATATGTATAAAAATGTTTCAAAAGGAATATCAAATGATATTAAAGATATATAAAGGTATGATAAAGGTATATCAAAAAAATATGTATTCAAGGTATTCTCATGTTTTGTTAAATGGTATACTCAAGGTATATTAAATGGTATATTAAAGGTATATGTGTTGAAGGTATCTTCAAGGTATACTAGAGGGTATTTTCAATGTGAAGTAAATGATACACCAAAGATAGATTCTTGGAATATCAAATGGTGCATTAAAGGTATATCAGATTGTATATCAAATTGTATATCAAATTGTATATCAAAGGTAAATTACAGGCGTATTAGGTGGCATTTAAACGGTATATCAAAGGTATGTTAAAGGTATCCTTAAGATATGCTTAAGGCAAGAACATAGCCAATCATGTTGTATTTAAAGGTAGACCGAAAATATATTACATGGTACGTAACAGGATCGTGCAATAGTACACATAAGCATTATTATGAAGGAGAACCCTTGGGTGTATGTAGTATTTGTTGCAAGAGACAGGTGATGGATGCATGTGCGCAATATGCCCTTCCATATGAATGAAACATTTGAACAAAACAGGCAAGATTATTTTGAAGAAGTGAATCCTTTCCTTTGAAACAAATGTTATGCAGAGCATAGATTAAGAGAGCTTTCTTATTGAAGCAATTCTGAGCTCTTTTAAGTCACTTTTCTTTAGAAGGGGCAGTGTTAATCTCACAGGAAGATGGTTCACATCTTTTCATTTCAAGCATGCATTATTGCTATCCAAAAATGAGTGCATACTGACTCTAGAAAACACAATGTAGCAGTATCTGTGCCACATGTGCANCAAGCATGCATTATTGCTATCCAAAAATGAGTGCATACTGACTCTAGAAAACACAATGTAGCAGTATCTGTGCCACATGTGCAACATTTTCTTTCAAAATTCCATCCTGTTTTCAAACAAATAGTGTTACTTATAGAAACACATGCATGTTCTTCATAGTAATGGCTACATTTTTGAAGATGGTTTTGTGTTTATTTGAAAAGATACTGCATTTGATAATCCTGGGCTGGAAACTGAAAAACTGAAAGCTGAAAAACTGAAAAACTGAAAAACTGAAAAACTAAAAAACTGAAAAACTGAAAAACTAAAAAACTGAAAAACTGTTTTTTTTTCTTGGGGAACTGGAGGCCTAAGGGCCCAAGATCTCTCCTCAGGATTCAGTTTTCCGGCCTTCGGGTTATGTAGTTTTTGGGACCGGAAAAACTGAAAAACTGAAAAACTGGGGGAGGCCTAGGGGCCCAAGATCTCTCCTCAGGATTCAGTTTTCCAGTTTTCCAGTTTTCCAGTTTTTCAGTTTTTCAGTTTTTCAGTTTTGGGCTCAGGATCTCTCCTCAGGATTTAGTTTTCCGGCCTTCGGGTTTTGTAGTTTTGGGACCGGAAAAACTGAAAAACTGAAAAACTGGAAAACTGAAAAACTGCTTTTTTTGGGAAACTGGAGGCCTAGGGGCCCAAGATCTCTCCTCAGGATTCAGTTTTCCAGTTTTCCAGTTTTCCAGTTTTTCAGTTTTTCAGTTTTTCAGTTTTGGGCCCAGGATCTCTCCTCAGGATTCAGTTTTTCAGTTTTTCAGTTTTGCAGTTTTCTGCCTAAGATCTCTGTGTGTAAATATATACATGTATTGATTCATATGGTACCCCCCTTAGAGGCCCTAAAAAAAGCACTTAAATTTACATCTAAAAATCTGCAAAAAACACTGTAAATACCAATGAAAAATGAAGAAACATAGTTATTTTTTTTGGGTACCATATTTATATATATATACTGTCATATATATATATATATACACTGTCTATATGTATACATATACATTACATACATATATCTTACAAAATGCTCGCCTGGCTGAGCATGCAAGTGGTTTATGTCTCAGCACTTTCCACCTTCGAACTTTTTGATCTCCAAATTCTAGAGTATTCGGAAACGTAGATCCGTTAGGTTTGTTTGATGAACAGGTTTGTGAGGTTTTTCCCTTCAGCACTGAGAAAGGTAAATTTCTGTAGTTGAATCAGTGGCGAAAAGCAATTTTGTAGTGCTTGAGGCGGTGCCCGCGGAGTCCTTCACCTGGTCCTGGAACACATTGCAAGTCTCTTGAACGATTTCACGCGTTGGATTAGACATGTGTGAGACATCGGTCTCATTGTTTCGAAAGTGTCTTGAGTTCTTTTTTTTTAAAGAGTTTTTACAAACTTGAAAAATATGACCAGGGGATCGCTGGATGATGACAACCTTCGAAATGAGAGTTCTTCCAAACTTCAAGCGCCAAAATGTTTCATTCACCCTGCAAGTTGTTTGAATTTTCATCCTTCAGTACCAATTCTTGCAATTCAATGATTCGGAAGTTTTTGCAATTTTGTTTTGAATTCGGATTTTTGCAAAGTTGCGCAGATACATGAGGTGCAGGGAGCGCCCTCAAAGCGTCAAGGACATTCGGCAGTGGAGGCTGGACACACTGATGGTCATTTGAAAGGTTTATGTTTTCCAAAAAACTGAGAATGCCACTGGAGCACATGGTTTTTTGCTGCAATGTTTGCTTTTAACGGCATTTGTGTTGCACAGCTGCGTCGGTCAGAACCCGTGTATGTATGAGGATACGATACATGCATGCATGCATGCATTAATGCATGCACAGATGTCGATGTATAGATGTATAGATGTATAGATCTATAGATCTAACTATAGATGTATACATGTACAGAGCTACAGATCTACAGATGTACAGATGTACAGTTGTACAGATGTCCCGATGCACAATATGTATGTATAGATGTATAGAATGGCGTAAATTGTACAAATTCATACAGAATTGTACAGATTATAATAGACTTGTATCGAAGTGTAAAAAGGTAAAACCTGTATAGAATTGTACAGAATTGTACAGAATTGGACAGATGGCTAGATGCATAGATGTATGGATGCATAGATGTATAGATGCATAGATGTATAGATGCATAGAGATAAAAAAATATAGATGTATACATGTATAGATGTATCGACGTATAGATACATACAATTTTTCACTGCCCAAAATTCATACAGAACTAGTCCCGTAGCTGCTCAGCAGTCGTCCGAGCAATCAAGCACGCAAGCGTTCCTATACGGAAGCAATCATGTTTTGGGGAACAGGCCCTAAGAACGCCTGAGCACAAACTCCCAAATGCAATCCGGCCGTGCAACACGTACCTCATGTACAATTCTAGGCACAACTTGAGTCTGTTGCTGGAACCTGGAGTCTGAAACGCTTGTCCGATGGTCGTCTATGATTTTGGAACACTACACATTCGCGGAAACGCGTTTTCATTTTCGATCAGGTTGGCCGCAAGATCTACATCATTGGCGGATGTCTTCAGGATACTTCAACACCTGTATCATTGTGCCACATTGGCCTCAAAAGCAAACTCAACAGTTGATGGGAAAATTTGTGGATATCCGTTTTCTATTTCCGTTTTAAATATCTTGAACCGTGGAACAATGCATGTGTTGGGACAGTAAAGACTTTTGTCGAACAAGACTTGCATACTTTGGTTGCAGGAGGTTTTCAAGCTGGTACTTCTGAACATTTAGAATCCATGAATCTGTGAATTGTCTGTGAATGCCAATTGGGAGGAAAGCTCCTCCCAGAGGCAGTTGCCATGACATGCCATGACATGCCATGACATGCCATGACTACTTTGTTATATATAACATATTACCAGTAGAGCCCGCGCAAGCCGGGTGACGGACGTTTCGAGAAGGGGACATGTGTATAAAGAAAAGAGAGAGCCTATAGGAACGACGCCTGACCGCCTGGTTGTCACGGCCGTTGACTGCGTCAGCTCTTGAAACATTTTCTACTTTGACATTTCTTTCTCTCGTCCTTGTCTGATGCTGCCACTTTCTCGTGATCCGGCTTTCTCCTGACATCTCTGAATCTCGACAGCCTTTTTTGTTGTTGGCTGTTTGTCTGGAGGGCTTTTTCTCACTGACATGTCTTTCTCTCGACTTCCTCTTCTGATGATGCCACTTTCTCTTGATCCGGATTGCGCTTGTCATCTCTGAATTTTGACAGCCCTTCCTGTTGATAGCTCTGGAGCCCGAAGCCTGACGCACTCTCTCCTAACAAACATCCTTCCCTACTCTCTTCACTCAGTTTTTCTCTTCCCTTCCTTACTCTCCTCACTTCCCTAATTTCTTCACATCCCTACTCTCGTCACTTTCCCTACTCTCGTCTCTTTCCCTACTCTCCTCGCTTCCCTACTCCATTCACTTCCCCACTTTCTTCATTTCCCCACTTTTTTCACTCTCTTCACTTCCATAGTCTTTTCACGTCCCTAGTCTTTTCACTTCTCTATTCTTTTCCCTCTTCACTTCCCAATGCTCCGCACTTCTGTACTCTTCACTCTTCCCTTCCCTGCTCTCTTCATTCCCCGCTGCGATGTGCAATTCCACTACGAGCTTTTATACACAGAAGCTTTTTCACACACAAAAGCTTTTTCAAACACAGAAGCTTTTACACAGAAAAGCTCTTACACACAAAAGCTTTTACACAGAAAAGTTTTACACACAGAAGCTTTTACACACAGAAGCTTCTACACACAGAAGCTTCTACACACAAAAGCGTGTACACACAGAGGCTTTTACACAAAAACTTTTATACGCAGAAGCTTTTACACACACAGGCTTTTACACACAGAAGCTTTTACAGGGAAAAACTTTTACACAGAAAAGCTTTTACAGAAAAAACTTTTACAGAAAGAAACTTTGACACAGAGAAGCTTTTACACAGAAAAACTTTTACACAGAAATGCTCTTACACACAAATGTTCTTACACACAGAAGATTTACATGCAGAACCTTTTACACGCTGAAGCTTTTACACACAGAGGCTTTTACACACAAAAGCTCTTACACACAGAAGCTTTTACACAGAAAAGCTTTTGCACACAGAAACTTTTACCCAGAAAAACTTTTACACAGAAAAGCTTTTACACAGAAAAACTTTTACACACAAAAGCTTTTACACAGATCAGTCTTTACACACAGACGCTTTTGCACACAGAAGCTTTTACACACAAAGGCTTTTCCACACAAAAGCTTTTACACAGAAGCTTTTACACAGAAAAGCTTTTGCACAGAAAAACTTTTACACAGAAGAGCTTTTGCACAGAATAGCTTTGCACACAAAGGCTACACACAAAATCTTGTACACACAGAAGCTCTTACACACAGAAGCTTTTACACAGAAAAGTTTTTGCACAGAAAAGCTTTTGCACACAGAAGCTTTTACACAGAAAAACTTTTGCACAGAAAAGCTTTTACACAGAAAAACTTTTACACACAAAAGTTTTTTTCACAGATCAGTCTTTACACACAGAAGCTTTTGCACACAGAAGCTTTTACACACAAAGGCTTTTCCACACAAAAGCTTTTACACAGAAGCTTTTACACAGAAAAGCTTTTGCACAGAAAAGCTTTTACACAGAAAAGCTTTTACACAGAAAAACTTTTGCACACAAAGGCTACACACAAAAGCTTGTACATACAGAAGCTTTTACGCAGAAGAACTTTTACACACAGAAGCTTTTACATAGAGGTCTGGCACAGAAATTGCAGCTCCAAAACCGGATCTCGGCACCAAAGCAACAAAAAGATTTTGGAGTTTTTTTCAGAAGGAATTTGACAAGGAAAGCCACCAGCGCCAAAACGGACAAAAAACTGCTGTAAAATCCCCCTTGCAACCTTGATGCAGCCACTCCAATAGTATTTACGACTCTCAGCTGCAAAGGACAGTATTATTGCGCACGCGGCCGCAGCAACGAGGAACCTTGAGGCAGCCACTCCACTGCGATCTACAGAGACTGCGTTGCACAACACCATAGAACAAAGTGCAATGCCGGATCTCGGCGCCAAAGCAAAGCAAGACCAACCAACGAACCGGAACGCAGTCACGTAAAAACACTTGTGTGAAACAAATTGTTTCAACAGTCTTGTACATTCTTCCCCTGTTGCCATACCAGTGTAGACTGTGGAGTGTGGAAGGTGGTGGAGTGCAGAGTGTGGAGAGTGAAGACAGTGGGATGTTGAGTGGGGAATGTATTGTGTAGACTGATGAGATGAAGATCGTCGAGTATAAAGTATAGAGTGTGGAGTGTAAAGTGTGAAGTGTACAATGGGGAGTGTATAGTGTCAAGTGTAGAGTGTGAAGTGTGAAGTGTAAAGTGTAGAGTGTGGAGTGTGGAGTGTAAAGCGTGGAGTGTGAAGTGTAGAGTGTGGAGTGTAGAGTGTACAGTGCAAAGTGTAGAGTTTTTGATTGTCGAGTGTGCGGTGTGGAGCGTAAAGTGTGGAGTGTAGAGTGTGAAGTGGAAAGTGTACATTAGAATGGAAAGCACACAGTGTAAAGTATGGAGTGGACAGTGTAGAGTGTCAAGTGTGCAGCGTAAAGTGTAGAGTGTAAAGTGTGAAGTGTAAAGTGTAGAGTGTGAAGGGTAATCTGCAGAGCGTGGAGTGTCAAGTGTGAAGTGTAAAGTGAAAAGTGTGGAGTGTAGAGTGCAGAGGACCAATTAAAGTATGGAGTGTAAAGTGTGGAGTGTAAAGCGTAAAATGTAGAGTGTGGAGTGTAGAGTGTAAACTGTAGAGCGTGGAGTGTTGGAGTGTGAGGTGTGGAGTGTACAGTGTAAAGTGTAGAGTGTGGAGTGTGGAGTGTAACGTGTAAAGTGTAGAGTGTAGGGTGTGGAGTGTGACGGGTAGAGTGGAAAGTGAAGAGTGTAAAGTGTAAAGTGGAAAGCGCAAAGTGTAAAGTATGGAGTGGAAAGTGTAGAGTGTCAAGTGTGAAGTGTAAAATGTAGAGTGGAGTGCCAAGCAAAGTGTGAAGTGTAGAGTGTAGAGAAAATTGTCGAGTAAAGAGAGTTGAGAGTCAAGTGAAGTGTGAAGTGTAAAGTTTGGAGTGTAATGCGTAGAGTGTAGAGTGTGGGGTGTAAAGTGTAAGGCCTAGAGTTTGGAGTGTAAAGTGAAAAGTGGGAAGTGTAAAGCGTCAAGATCTATAAACATGTGATCTATAAAGTGCAGACTGCAGAGTGTGAAGTGCAATTGGCAGAGTGTGGGGTGTAAAGCGTCAAGTGTGGGTGTAAAGCGCGAAGTGCCAAGTGTAGAGTTTAGAGTTAGAGTGTGGAGTGTAGAGTGTAGAGTGTAGAGTGTGGAGTGCGGTATGTAAAGTATGGAGTGTAAAGTCTAGAGTGTGGAGTGTGGAGTACGAAGTGCAAAGTGAAGAGTGTGGAGTGCACAGTGCAAACTGTGGAGTGTAAAGCTTAAAGTGTAGAGTGGACAGTGTAGAGTGTAAAGTGTAAAGTGTAAAGTGTAGAGCTTCGTATGGAAAGTGAAATGTGGACAGTGTTCAGTGCAAAGACCCGTAAAGTGTGATGTCTAGAGTTGAAAGTGTAAAGTGTAGAGCGTGGAATGTAAAGTGTAGAGTGTGAAGCGTAAGGTCTAAAGTGAAGAGCGTGGAGTTTGGAGTGTGGAGTGTCAAGTAAAGTGCAAAGTGTAAAGTGAACAGTGTGGAGAGTAGAGTGCGGGGTGTAAAGTCTAGAGTGTGAAGTGTGGAGTGTACAGTGTAAAGTGTAGAGGGTGGAGTGTAATGTGTAGAGTGTGGAGTGTAAAGTGTAAAGTGTAGAGTGTAGAGTGTGGAGTGTAAAGTGTGCAGGGCAGAGTGTAAAGTGTGGAGTGTGGAGTGTAAAGTGCCAAGTCTAGAGTGTGGAGTGTAAAGTGTAGAGTGTGGAGTGTAAAGTGTAAATTGTAAAGTGTAAAGTGTGAAGGAGTGTGGAGTTTAAAGTGTGGAGTGTAAAGTGTGGAGTGTGGAGTGTAAAGTGTAAAGTTTAGAGCTTGGAGTGTAAAGGGAAAAGGGGAAGTGTAAAGCGTAAAAATGTGTACAGATGTGTAAAGAAAGATGTGCAAAGTGTATGGTGTAGAGTGTAGAGTGTGAAGTGCAATTTGGAGAGTGTGGGGGGCAAAGTGTAGAGTGTTGAGTGTCAAGTCAAGTGTGAACTGTAGAGTGGGCAGTGTAGTGTAAAGTCCAGAGTGTGGAGTGTAAAGTGTAAAGTTTAGACTGTGGAGGGTAAAGCGTGAAGTGTAAAGTGTGAAGTGAAAATTGTAAGAGAGTGAAGTGTAAACTGCGGAGTATGAAGTGTAAGGTGTGAAGTGCGGTATGCAAAGTGTGGAGCGTAAAGTGTAGAGTGTGGAGTGTGGAGTGCCAAGTGAAGTGCGAAGTGTAAACCGAACAGTGTGGAGTGTAGAGTGTGGAGTGTAAAGTCTTGTGTGTGGAGTGTGGGTTGTAAAATGTCAAGTGTAGAGTGAAGAGTTTGGAGTGTAAACAGTGCAGGGCAGAGTGTGAAGTGTGGAGTGTGGAGTGTAAAGTGCAAAGTCTAAAGTTTGGAGTGTGGAGTGTGGAGCGTAAATTGTAAAGTGTGAAGTGTAGTGCGTGGAGGGGGCAATGTGGAGTGGGGAGTGTAAACTGTGTGTGGGTTGGGGTTCGGAGATGTGGAGTGTCAAGCCTGCAGTGGAAAGCAGGGTCAAGTCTACAGTGGTGAGCTGCAACTGCATCAAACAAATACTGCGCCTGCCACACAAAGGACATGCCACACACGACGGATCTGCACCAAATGCCGCGCCTGCCACGCACAATGACACTGTCAGAATGTCCCACGCCTGCCACACGATTTGCACATTTACTGGCGCCACTTGATGCAGCCCCGACAAAGTGTTTCGCAAAAAGCACGCAACACCACACGTCTCCAGTATTGCGCCTGCCATGAAAAATGAAGATGGACACCTCCAAAGTGCTGTGCCCGCCACGAAAAACACAACACATCTTCTTTCGAAAACGATGCAAAAGTATTGCGCCTGAACGACTTTCGGTAATTTTTCAGACACATTAGAGTCTCACGAAGTGCCACGCCTGCCACACGAAACGACGTTACAATCTCTTTGGAAACCTCCAAGAATGAGAGGTTTTGGAGCCTTTCCCAGTGGCACGGTGACGCCACAAGAAAACCCAGAGAATCGAGACAAAAGGCATGTTGCAAGCCGCAAACGACCATTTCGTACGAGGTTTCGGTCAATTTTCAGCGCGTCTCATGTCTTGGAATGTCACGAAGAGCCACGCCTGCCACACAAAACGATGTTACGAGATCGTTTGAAAACCCGAAAAGGAGCATTTCGTACGAGGCTTCCGTCACTTTTCATCACATTTCAGAAATTGCCACGCCTGCCACGGAATTTTCATGTTGTCACCACTTGACGCAGCCCTGACAACGCGTTTTGCAAAAAACACGCAACACGACACGTCTAAAGTACTGCGCCTGCCACGAAACATGAAGATGGAGACCTCCAAAGTGCTGCCTGCCACGAAAAATGCAACTCATCTTATGCAAACGACGCGAAAGTATTGCGCCTGCCACAGAACGATTTTTGACGTACAACATGTTGGAATGTCACAAAGTGCCACGCCTGCCACACGAAACGACCTTTCGACACGTTTGAAACCTCCAAAAAATGATCCCTTTTGCAGCTTTCCCTATAGGCACGGCCATACGGCGGCCACGCGGACGGTTTGCAAACGGTTGCGGACGGTTGGCGGACGGTTGGCGAACGGTTGGCGAACGGTTGGGCGGCATCAAACGAACACAGCCCAACCCCCAGATCCCCAAAGTAAAACTTCGCTACGCTTTCGGGGAAAAAAGGATGATTTTGGACCAATTTTCAATAGAATTTTAAACGGAAAACCACCAGCCAAAATGGAGAAAAAATAGTTGCGAAACATTCATCATCCCAACCTCGATGCGGCCACCCCAATACAGTTTACGACTTTCAGCTGCAAAATGCAATGCTATCGTGCAAGCAGCCGCAGCAGCGAGGAACCTTGGGCAGCCACCCCACTGCTATCTACAGACACTGAGTTGCAAAGCGCTCCGAGATGAAACCAGCGAAGACCGCGCCCATCGCACAAACAAGTTCCCAGCATCGACGCCGGGAGCCACTTTACGCGAGACAACACAGGGTTTCGTGCGATTTCCAGCCGCGAGCTGGACGCAGCAATTTCATTGCAATCTAAGTCTCTGCCTTGCAAATCACAATCGAACCACGTCAACCGTCAACCAAAGCTGCAAACACGAACAAGGATGCAGCCATTCCATTGCATTCTGCACACCTAAATTCTACTTTACAATGGAGGGCGCGTCCGAGATGAAACGAGGGAAGACCGCACCCGTAGCGCGAACAAGGCTCTTAGTAGCAACGCCGAGAGCCACTTTATGCGAGAAAACGCAGGGTTTCGTTCGATTTCTAACTTCCAAGAATCACTTAGACAAAGCAATCCCACTGCAATCTGCCATCCTGCCTTGCAAATCACAATCGAACTACGTCAACCATCCTCTATTGACATCTCAGTTCTCTTCACATCTCAGCACTCTTCACATCTCAGCTCATGTCACATCTCAGCTCTTTTCGCATCTCAGCTCTCTAACATCTCAGCTCTCTCACATCGCATCCCTCTTCACATCTCTGCTCTCTTCACATCTCAGCCCTCTTCACATCTCAGCTCTCTTCACATCTCAGCTCATGTCACATCACAGCTCTCACATCTCATTCCTCTTCACATCTCAGCTCATGTGACATCGCAGCTCTCTCTCTTCACATCTCAGCTCATGTCGCATCTCAGCTCTTTTCGCACCTCAGCTCTCTCACATCTCAGCTCTCTCACATCTCAGCTCTCTCACATCTCAGTTCTCTCACATCTCAGCTCTCTCCACAGCTCAGCTCATTTCACATCATAGCTCTCTTCACATCTCAGCTTTCTCACTCTCAGCTCTCTTCACATTTCAGCTCTCTTCACATCCCAGCTCATGTCACATCTTAGCTTTCTTCACATCTCAGCTCATGTGACATCCCAGCTCATGTCACATCTTATCTCTTTTCACATCTCAGTTCTCTCACATCTCAGCTCTCTCACATCTCAGCGCATGTCACATCTCATCTCTTTTCACATCCCAGCTCTCTCACATCTCAGCTCTCTTCACATCTCAGCTCATGTCGCATCTCAGCTCTTTTCGCACCTCAGCTCTCTCACATCTCAGCNCTCTCTTCACATCTCAGCTCATGTCGCATCTCAGCTCTTTTCGCACCTCAGCTCTCTCACATCTCAGCTCTCTCACATCTCAGCTCTCTCACATCTCAGCTCTCTCACATCTCAGCTCTCTTCACGTCTCATTTCTCTTCACATCTTAGCTCTCTCACATCTCAGCTCTCTCACATCTCAGCTCTCTTCACATCTCAGCTCTTTCACATCTCAGCTCATGTCACATCTTAGCTCTCTTCACATCTCAGCTTTCTCACTCTCAGCTCTCTTCACATTTCAGCTCTCTTCACATCCCAGCTCATGTCACATCTTAGCTCTCTTCACATCTCAGCTCATGTGACATCCCAGCTCATGTCACATCTTATCTCTTTTCACATCTCAGCTCTCTCACATCTCAGCGCATGTCACACCTCATCTCTTTTCACATCTCAGCTCTCTCACATCTCAGCTCTCTTCACGTCTCAGCTCATGTCACATCTCAGCTTTCTCACTCTCAGCTCTCTCACATCTCAGCTCTCTCACATCTCAGCTCTCTTCACGTCTCATTTCTCTTCACATCTTAGCTCTCTCACATCTCAGTTCTCTCACATCTCAGCTCTCTTCACATCTCAGCTCTTTCACAGCTCAGGTCATGTCACATCTTAGCTCTCTTCACATCTCAGCTCTCTCACATCTCAGCTCTCTCACATCTCAGCTCTCTCAGATCTCATCTCTCTTCACATCTTAGCTCTCTCACATCTCAGCTCCTTCACATGTCAGCTTTCTTCACGGCTCTATTGTTCTTCCCAGGTCGACAAAATCCGTAACACGGAGTTTAGACATTTATATCTCCTTTGATAACTCCTGATGGTCCGCTGGTGCTCCCATCCGAATATCAAACCAGGAATTGTGTGAGGACTAGTGACTTGTGGCGACGTCAAGAAAGAAAATAAAACAATGTCATTTGCGAGGCTTGGTCGTTAATTTTGCACATACACTTACACCGTATATTGATTTATCAAGGAGCAGATAGCACAGTAGAGAATGAAATTAGAACATCCCTAACCGGACATCATCTAAGAAATGATGTTGCAGGAGATTCACCCCCGTTTTTTCTCCTATATGTACGTATATCTATAATCTATACATGTCTATCCATCTTTATTATACAATGACTGCAAGTGTCTCTGTGTGTGTGTCTACCTTGGGTCATATTTAAAACTTATGTGCGGTATGGAAGATCTGGCATGGGATGCAGTTCCAAAATACACACTATGTGTTTAGAGTTGCGTCGGCACTCAGACCAGCTCACTGCATTTCATTTGTATAGGTGATTTGGAAATGTGAATATCATGTTTACTCTGGCGCTCTCGCCTTGGTGGCGATCATTGGTGAGTGGGATGCACGGCGCATTTGTTTTCGATGGGGCTCAGGAGGGGAGTAAGGGCATAAGACATGGAGGGCAGCAGAGCCCGAGGCCCAAACAGCGGAATACGAAGTAATTACAAAGTAATTCAAGTCTTTTTGTCGGGATGCCCAACTGAAGTTTGAATGGGACTTGCAATCGTAGCAATACTCAGTGAATGTATAGTATATAGTTTACATATAATACATATGTAGGATAGTCTTGGTAGTTTGGCTGTAATTATCTAGCTGTATCTGAGTGTATCTAGCTGAATCCAGCTGTATCTAGCTGTATCCAGCTGTATCTAGCTGTATCTAGCTGTATCTAGCTGTATCTACTTGTTCTCGTGGCGCCTTGGCGCGCTTGGAACTTCAATTTGGATTTCGTGATTCAGTGGCTTCCAGGAGGTGCGATGCTTCAATGACGTGCATGTCTTTGACACAGGCTGCACCATCAGATGAGTAGTGGAAGATTATGATTTTATCATGATTTTCGGGGCGGTGAAATGACGATTTATGTTTATTTATGCTTTCTGCAGGCACACAGCAGTGGAGCCAGGACTGGATTCCGCACGTTTCAAAACCACATCTTGTTGCAGAGTTCTGCTGATTTCCCTCAATTCAGATTTCGGTTCTTTGTATCTCTTTGTTTGTGCAGACACGGTCAACGACAGGAACTTGTTAGCGGCGATGTTCCAGCCCCAAGAGGGGGTCATACTGCGACCTTAGTGCTAGTCTCAGTGGGGTGGGCAGATCGACGCTAAAGTTTGCACATCAGGCAATTTGAGCAGATGCAAGAAGTCCTTGTTGTAGCAACGTTGGCAAAACTTTCTTTCGTGAAGTTTCTCTGCCCAACTTATTGCTCTTACTTCACAGTCCTGCTTGTTTCTCACAGTTTTGCAAACGCTGGGCACATTCGATAAACCTTAACGGCAGTTCTGATGTAATTTGAATATCGAACAGCATGTTACACACTTTTTTCTGCAGAATATTTGAGAAATGAATGGCGAAGCAAAGCCAGCACAGACTTTCCCAGCGCGAAAGTGAAGAAGGGATAGACCAGGTAATAACCGGCAGTCGGAAGCAATCACAATGGTCTTGGAAGGGAAGCAAAGCACAGATGGTCGTCAAAGTAAAACCTGATTTCTTGTGCTTTCCTCTAAGGTTGGGAGCGACATCTTTGTAGTCGGTGGAGCGAACAGCCAGGTGGGAACAGTCTTGGATCATTCGTAGAGATGTGCAAACCCTTTGTGCAAATTTTCCTGAAATGCATGGTGCACTTGCGCTGCAGACCAGCTTTGGAGATGTGTACCGGTTGGATCTGGTGCGGAAGCACTGGACGCGGCTTGAGCAACGCAGTCCTGCCCGGCTTGTTTGTCATTGGCTCGCTGGGCAAAGGGCAAGTGAGGGTGCAGAGGACCAATTTACACCACTGAAATAGTCAACATGTCAATCCAAGCATTGAAATATGTTGGAATATGTTGGAATATATTGATGTAACATGATGTTACCCAAGAAGCAACTTTAAAGTGGGAAACTGGCCTGTGAGATAATCAATTTGTAAAAGCAGGTGATGGCTTGAGGATGTCAAATCGAACCAGCCATGCAGCTGCTGCTGACACAGGAGCAGTGGAGAGAGAGAGAGAGAGCCAGGGAGAGAGAGAGAGAGAGAGAGAGAGCTGGGGAGAGAGATAGAGAGAGAGAGAGATGTGAGAAGCAAATGAAGGGAACACGTCTTGTTTGCGTGTGTAAGCAATGATGGACATTTGCACAAATACGAACTGGGATTCCTCCTCAACCAAAATCAGTCAAATGCCGAAAGCCTTTTCTGCATGGTGCTCTGTCAAATTCAATGAATTTGTGCATGTATAACAGTTCGGTTTTTATATGTCAAGATTTACACCATCACCCCAAGTTAGTGTCAGAATTGGGTAGAATTGTGAAACACTTCGTGCAGAGAGAAGTCATCATAATTCTTGGGTGTGTTCATGATCATTTTGAGAACTCGAGAACCTACACTGGCTTCAAAGCTTCCGTGTTCATCTGCTGCCAGTTGTGATTTTGATTTAATTTAGCATCCTCGAAACCAGGACACATCTACATATTCGGAGGCTATGACGTGGAGGGGAACTTTTTGAATGACTTATGGGTTCTTCGCGTGTGAAAACCTCAGGGGCCACTAAAGCTTTGTACCGAAACAAACATGCCATCTGATTTGTCGTTTGATTTCCGCGACAAAAAAAAACTTCGCAACGAAATAAACATCATGCTTGCCAATATCTGCTACACTTTGTCGGCCACCACGTGTTGCAGCTACTAGAGTTTTGAGAACTGCATTGACTGCATGCAATGAAAGTCGCTAGGTCCGCTAAGTCACTTTCATTGCTCCCCCTCAGAGCTGGCATTGTAACTGAGGCCGCTGTCGGCTCCATTCAATCAGGACCAGTATGGCTGCAGAAGTAGAAGTTTCAAAGGGAGCATTTGAAATCAAATAGTTAAGTGTAAACGCTGCGTACGGGGCGAACTTGTTTAATATGTTGAAAGACGAATTCGAAGAAATTCAGTTGTACTCTTTGGGCGCCAGGAAGCCACGCAGTTGGTCTTAATACAGATAAATCAAAGATGCAAGTAGGCATGAGAGAACTGTAACCATAGTTTGGTTTCAGCCTATGTGGATATGCTGGTGGACTAGAGAACAGCCAGGCCCGGAAATGTACCTTAGACTATCGTACAGGTAGTAGCATTGAGACTGCAACATTGTCCGCTGCTGTTTTTGTCTCGCAACTGGTGCAATGTTACAATGAAACATCCTGTGAAAGTTCACCACGTGATCAAGCACGATCAAGATGACCACAAGATAGAATACGAAAATTGAGAAAAAAAACAAATTTGCTGTTCACAACTTCATTGAAGGATGAACCTGACGGAGTCACTACATTGGCCGCTTGGTCCAGACCAGCTGGAAGCTAAGCCTTGTGCGGCCGAGTTTTGGACAAACTTTGGGAGTCTTTGGCTTTGTGCTATCATGCCTTCAGTTAGGTGAGGACTTAAGTTGCAAACCTTCCTCTTGTGAAATCGGTGAAGTCAGAAATGGAGGTATTTTGTTTCTTAATGTGGGACATTTGCCTCTTTTTGAGTTTGGCTTTCGGCTTTTGGTTTCTTACTTGTACTTACCATGTTGAAGTAAGTTTAGATCAACTAATTCAAATGAAATCTAAATCAATTTTGCTTTAAACATAAAATTAACTTCAAATTAAATCAAATTGTTTTAAGACTAAATCCAAATTGATTTACAATGAAATCATATTAAATCTAAATCCTCAATTAGATCTAAATCATTCTAAATCCTTTAAAATTGGAACTACAGCAATACTTTTTAAAACCAAATCTAACTTACTTATGCAATCACATTTCAATGATGTCTGAATTCAATCCAACAAATACCTTGATTTAGATTTAAGTTGAATAAAAAATCCAGGAAATAAGTTACGAATTTGAGTTTAGTTCAATTCTAAATGACATCAACATAATTTTTAAATTGGATCAACTTTAGCAATTTCAAATTGAATCTAAAGTAATCTTTGAGTTAAATTTAGATCAATTTTGAACTAAATTTTAGTGAATTTCAATCAATTTTAAGATATACCGCCTAGATTGATTTCAGGGTGAATCCAAACTGGTTTCAAATTGAAATTAAGTCAACTCTAAATTAGATTTACATAGATTGATGTCAAATTTGCTTGCTACCAATTAAAAAACATAAAACCATTGGAGAATCAAAGGAAGCAGCTCCCAGACCCAAAACAAGACAGTTAATTCCCAGCAGTACTAGAACAAACATCGCAAGAAATTGCACCCCAGCAGAAATTACTTCCTCAAGAGGGCTTGGGACCATGAAACAACAGCTGCAGATTCTGACTGAGTTTACGGGGTCCGCTCTTCTCAATGCCTTGCAGTGATGATTAGTAGCTATAAGAATCCTGTTCCCATAGAGTGTGAGTACTGGATGCGGTGTTGTATTCTTGTATTGGCTGTCGGTGAAGAATCTGATGGGTCCCAAGTCCCATGCAGCGGGCGTTCCAGCAACAAACCTTGGCAGTGCTCTGAGGTGCCAATCGGTGAGGCCAGGGCGGCCAGGGGAGGGATTGGGTAACGAGGAGGCCGATAAAAGGCCGATAAAGTTAGATAAAATCTTTTTGTTTCTTAAAGATCTGAGAAATGCAATGGAACTAGTGCGCGCCCAGTGATATCCGCTTGATGTTTGTTCCCATTTTCCAATATAATGACTTAGTGTCGATGCTGTATCTCTGCAGCTCAGTCCTTGAAGAGTGAAACACACTTTCATGTCATGCAGAACAAGCTAGGGGTCAGAACTTCAGGAACATTCAGGAACCAATTAGTGGCGGCATACTTTGCACACTGGCAAACACTGGTTGCAGTATAAACTCTTCAAGCAGAGTTTTGCCCTTCGGATGCCAATGATTCCTTGTGAAAGGCCAAGCATCTAAGACTCTAAGACATTCTAAGACCATACTTCCTTTGAGCGAGTCGATTTTTGTCTGTGAGATTCCACAGTCAGTGAGGGTCGAGTGCTCACACCGTCATCACCTTTGTCCAGCCATGGAGCGGTTGGAGAATTTTCTCGCGTCCAAACCACGACGCTGGCAGCGCAGATTAGTGCAGAGGCTGACAGGGCACAGAGATGGACAGAGATGCACAGAGCATGACAGAGCATAGTCATGATGTCAAGATATGTCAAGATATGTCAAGGCTGTCAAGGGAAATAGGCTCGCAATTTTCACACCCATGACTCCATCAAGAGACACAAAGTACCATGGTACTGGCCGAATGTGTGCGCACGTTGAAGAGGAGGCAAAGCGTGTTTCTGGGCAATGTGACCGAATGGATCATGCACTGTCTCTATACATAATTGATGATATATATATATATATATATTATATATATATATATACATATATGTTTATTATTTGCATATATTTGCATCTATTCACCCCGCTTCGCGTGGGGTGGCCGCCCACACCGCAAGATTTTTGCATCATGAGACAGCAGAGTCACGGCCAGAGTCACGTGATTTTTGTTCCAANATATAGCGAGTGCTATATTAGAAATGACTTTGAGCATTTATTTTGGCCGATGCACCCCAATAAGCACGCCTTCACCGCCAAGGCGGTGTGGGCGGATTTCCTGTGTCCTTATGACGTGTATGGCCGTATGGCAAATGAGGCTTAATGCTCATTGCACTGATAATCTCGAACTTGTCAAAGCGTCGAGGCCATGGCTGCTTCCAGTGATAGCAATGCATTTGGCTGCAAGACGCCTGCAGCGTGCCTGGCGCGAGAGTTGGTTGAAGCAGACAAAGCCATCTGCGATCATTGAAGAAGGTGCCAAATGTTGCGGTTTTCATTGTTTCAAACATTTCGGGATCATTCGTGACGCTTTTAGGCATTGCTGCCTTTCCCGAACGCGTAGCGAAGGGTTTCGTAAGTCTTTGGGGGTCTAGGGATGGAGGTATGTCCGATCGATATTGCTTTGCAGTTGGCAACCCTTCGCAACCGTTCCCAAACCGTCCGCAACTATCCGCAACTATCCGCAATGAGGCCTTTTATAGCCATGCCTTTAGCGAAAGCTTTTGCAACCGTACTCTGTACACTCTACACTTTCAACTCCACACGCTGATTCACACTCTACGCTTTGCACTCCGTAGCCTACACTCCACACTCCACCCTGCACTTTAAATATTCCACACACTGCTCCTCACTCTGCACTTGTCACTCTACACATGGCGCACCCTACCATCTGCACTGTGAACTGCACACTCTAGACCCCCTCACAACTCCGCCCTCTACATATCTACGCTCCACGCTCCTCCCTGTACACACTACATTTCACGCCGTACACTCCCCACTCCACACTCTTCTCTCCACACTTAATATTTCATTCCACGCTTTACTTTCCACATTCTACACTGTGCACTCCACACTCTAGACTCCACGCTCCCACTCCCCACTCCACACTCTATACTATACTCCACACTCTAGACTACACTTCACAGTACAAACTCTACACTTTATACTCCGCACTTCACGCTCCACACTCTACACTCCACACTCTACACTCCACAGTCTACTCTCTCTCTCTCTCTCCACTTTACACTCCACACCCTAGACTCCATACTCCACAATTCACACTCCACACTTTACACTCCCCACTTGCAGCCCTACACTCTACACTCCATACTCTGCACTCCACGCTCTACAGTTTGCACTCCACATCCTACAGTTTACACTTCACGCTCTACACGCCCTACTCTACTGTCTACACTCCACACTCGACACTCTACAATCCATACCCTACACTTCCACTCCATTCTCCATACTCTGCACCTGACAGTCTACACTCCGCACTCCACACTCTACGTTTTACACTCCACGCTCCACGCTCCACACTCCCATGTACTCTACAGTCTACGGTCCACACTCTACCCTCCACACTCCCCACTCCACACTCCACATTCCACACTCTATACTCGACACTTCATACTCCACACACTACATTCTGCACTACTCACCACACAGTCTACCATTGTACGGTAACCGGGAAAAAATATACAAGACTGTTGCAACAAATTATTATGCAATTTCAGCGCGTGATGCTCGTTCGGGTTCTGGGGTTCTACAGGTTTATCTTGCGGACACAAAACATGAGCATGTATTTGGCCATAGTATGCCACAGTAGCCATGATATGTGCCACGGTCAAAGTTGGATTGTATGCACATATTGAGGGAAGGTCATCAATCCATGAATAGGGACTCATAGACACCTATTACATTTGGATTCCCAAAAAGGATGGATGACCATAAACCCTAATGGATTTTGACTCTAGCACGTATAGTGGCCATATAGCAGCCATGTAGTGGCTATATGGTAGCCATATGGTAGCCATATGGTAGCCATATACCAGCGATAATTTTCGTCTGCAAAAAATCCATGGTCAGAAGATCACAGTTTTGGTATGTTTTGGTGTCGTTTGAAGGGGTGTCTCAGGGATGACTGTTTCCAAGAGTCTTTGTTCAGGCAAGGCACCTGCAACACCACCAGTGACTCCTGCACCACGGAAGAACCTAGCGCAAGCAGCTCTGCGTCGTCGGCACATCGAACACCTGAGGCTGAATGGGAATCAATGGTTTCTGCAAAGTTAAAAAGTTCGGAAGAAAAAATCTAATGACGTGCTTGAACTTAGTAGCTTTCACTCCTTTTGGCGAAGCGCTCTGGTTCGTGCATGCCACGAAAATTTATGCTCACACCATGACTGTCTGACTCAGGCCTTTCTCAGTTTGCTTAGTCGCCTTAGTCGGGAGTCGCGCTCCAGGCGCCGCATGATCCTGCCTCGTGATTGCTCTACGGAGCTGCTGGGTTTGGGCTGTTCCGAGAAGCCGTCTCTGTCCTGTTGGCAACTCTGGGGGTGGCCATTGGGTTCTGTATAGGTCTTGCATAGTGGGATGGTGTATTGGTGCATGGCATTGCGGCGTAATCTCATCTCTAGCCAATCTATCAAGGCGACGTTTCAGCTTCTCAACCAGGGGTACCCAGTGCGTCAATCATACCAAAAGCATCCAAAAAGCCTTCAAGAGCGCGTGGTCTACACCTGATACCTGATCTATACAACATCCATACGTATTCAATTTTAGCATGTCTGATCAGATATATTTCGAATATTTCATGTATACATGTATCTATATGTATAATATTCATTTGCGCAGCCTTGAGAGCCAGCTGAGCCTGAACCTTTCTTTCTGTTGTAACACCTAGGCGAGTGCTCTTGTTCCCATCGAACCCTCAACTGCATTTATTGCCGGGTCCCACAAGAACAGTTCAAGCTATCACTATAGATATATTCAAAATTACTCAGACTCTGGCCTGTCGATTGTGATTCCTCAATAATGCCTCAAAACACTTGTGCCAATTCCACAAGTCGTTTCATGCGTATTTCTTTTGTACTGATATTTCTTTGGGCCAAACTTGGGCGCCCGATGGCTATGATTTTTGATATCGAAGTTTTGCAATTCACTTTGGGCAATGCGGAGCCAATAAACCAAAATTAACAAAAGTGCTTTGTGAACAAAAACATCACCAAAGCTTCGCCTAACGTCCACTTTGAGTCAGAAGTGCAGGTTATATGATTGACGCATGATCTTTTTTACGATTGAACCTGTGGATCTTAACTTAAAGTACTGAGTCAATCCACCTATTGTGGGAAGGACAAGCTTTGACAACCAACATGTCACAGTTATCTCCTCCCACATCCCAAGTTGAATTGCAAGTTTGTAAACTCAGTGCACTCTGAAGCAGAGACAGATGTGTTGCAAATTTGGCGTGTGCGTCACGTGGTCAACGCGTGTTGACTTCCACCAGGACGCGGCCTATGCGGCCTATCCCGTGTACGAGAGCTTCGAGGCGTTTTGTTTGGCTTTGTTGCAAGGCTGGTGGCGGCAGCTTGAATGCAACATCTGGATGGGGGAAAGTGAAGCAAGAAATAGCAAGAAATAGCAAGAAATGAAAGATATGAAATCCTTGTCATTTCAGTCAGTGTGGGTCATTTCATTCTTGTCATTCTTGCTTGGTCAGAGATTTTCTTCTGTCCTGCTTGCTGCTTGGCAAGGTCCAAAATCTGCTTGTGGAGAGTTCATCGGGTGCAAAACTACATGTGTCGAAAGCTGTATCAGGCAAGTACGTTCCTGCTCTCACTCTTTCTCTAACAATCCTGAAATTTTCTATGTGAGCAAGCACATATCTTTGTTTAGCAATTTGGTCACTTTGAAATCCGCATTGACACTCTTGGCCCTACATTGATGCAAAGTGGGACCTCTGACGTGTCAAGCAAGGTACTGGGGGTACCATTTGTGTGCAATGTAAAATGCAAGGCAGCATGATGTACTGTATGTAATTGCAAAGCAATGCAGTAAAGTGCAGCGCAGTGCAGGGTCGCATCTGGGGACGCAAGGTACTCTAATTTTTGCAACGCACTTGCAGTGTACCGTTGTGCAAGGCAACCTGACCTGACGTCAGGTGATGTGATGTAATCTGATTATTGTCACGCGTGTAATGTAAAGCAGTACAAGACAGCGCAATGTAGCGTAGTGCAATTAAATGAAATTAATGCAACGAAATCTATCTACATACAAGACAACAACATCATATACTTAAAAAGAAACATAGCATTTGTAGATAGATTGAACATTAACATGAATACGAACGAACACGAACGAACACGAACGAACACGAACGAACATACATACATCCATACCTACATACCTACATACCTACAGACCTACAGACCTACATACGTACATACCTATATACTGTATACTATATACTATATACTATACACTATATACTATATACTATATACGATATACTATATGCTATATGCTATATGCTATATGCTATATGCTATATGCTATATACTATATACATACCTACATACCTACGTACCTAGATACCTACATACCATATCTACATACCTGAATACCTACCTATGTACCTACATACCTGCATACCTACATAACTAGATACCTACATACCTACATACCGGGCGCGCCATCGCTTGGCACTCTTGTCGCTGCATCGCTTGGCACTCTTGTCGCTGCATCGCTTGTACCTCTCTGAAGAACAGAGCAAAAGAATGATTAGGTGCAGTCTTGTATGCAGGTGCCAATGAACGTTGACGTTTCACCCGACCCCACCCCAACCTTACCCCGGTGCCAATGCACGTTAACATCCCACCCCACCCCAACCCTATCCCTGTGTTGTTGGACGAGTGCTAGTCTTCTGTGCAGGTGCCAATGAACGTTAACATCCCACCCCACCCCAACCCCATCCCTGTGTTTTTGGACGTGTGCTAGTCTTCTGTGCAGGTGCCAATGAACGTTAGCATCCCACCCCACCCCCATCCCAACCCCATCCCTGTGTTGTTGGACGTTAACATCCCACCCCACCCCAACCCCACCCCTGTCTTCTTCAATGTGCAAAATCCGTGAGTGCTAAGTGATGCATTTTGAAATCCACTTTTCGCAACTCTTCCAGCGTTTTGAAGCTTTGTGAGTTCTAAGTGAGACGATTTGAGAGTTCTAAGTGATGCTTGAGAGTGCTAAGTGAGTAGTGAGTGCTAAGTGAGAAAATGCGAGAGTGCTACGTGAGTTGGCAGCCCTACATACCTACCTGCCTACCTGCACCATGCCACGCCACGCCGTATGTAAATACAATACATGGCATGTTGTGAATACCGTACATACAATACATACAATACATATGGTCATATGGCACATAAAGTACCTACAGTACACATACGGTACATGTAGTACATACAATACATATGGTACATACAGTACATACGGCACCTGCATATGCGCATACATACATGGGAGTTGGTCCCAAGGTCCTTGTAGGGATGGCGCATAGGGATGGGCATCGTTCCATTCTTCCCTTGCAAATGTTATTTTCTGAGTTCACTATTTTTTTTCGGGCCAAGAAACGGCGTTTTTTTTTGGTGCTTCATCATTTGTCATCTTTCTACTGTAGAATTACTGGTGGATTGGTTGGTCTTCTGGGAAGTTTAGTAATGGAGGCTGGAAGGAACGTTTGCTTGTAGAGAACCTGATTACTACTGCAATTATCTGGAATGCACCTCTTAGCTGGATCCAAGCTAGAAACTTTTCAATAATTTTGACATCAAAATTTGAATTTGAACAAAATGCGCGAACGCATTGCGAAGAGAATCGCAAAAGTTCAGGTGTTTGGGGAACCCAGTACCCCCACGCAGCACAGGGAAAACACATCATGAAACTTCTCTGCGCGGGTGTGGAGTTGATGACACACCACTTAATTTCAAGGACATCGTAGCACACTGGAAGGGTCTAACAAAGAATAAATGTTGCCATTTCCATGCCAACTGAACATTTCCCAGCAGAAAGAAAGTGGGTTGAGGCATCCCCGCGAAAGCTAAAGACATAGTTCGCGAAAGTTTGGCTAGGTTTTTTTTTCTGGCCAAGAATGGCCGTTTTAGGATGCAAGGATTTGGATCAAAACCCACATGCAAAACCAGTACACGACCATTGTATGAATAACACAACTATTCCATTCCATTACATTGCATTTTTCGCTGTTGCAGTACATGACCCACATAAGTACGTCCGCAAAATAAAGACATAACATCACTATCCTCCTCAAATTTTCAAAATCGTGATGTCGAATTGCCTTCATTATCTCTGGCTGGTTTCACCGGTGAATCCATGGAAAGTGAAACAAAGCAAGACTCAGCCACAGAACTTGTGGAGTTTGAATCCTGAGCCAGGTTGCTGCCTTTGAAATCCAGCAGGCATGGCGCCTTTTTGAGCAACGTCTCCGTTCAAGGCTCGGCACATCAGTGGCTTCACCAGTTTTCCCATTGACGCATCGCTCAATTGCCATAGTGTCATTTATTTGGCAAGGATTTGAGCTTGAAAATGCTTGAAATTCAGATCGATGTGTGCCAGACTGAGTTGTGGGAAACGACACTCCTGAATATGAACGGACCCAGCATAGTGCAGCAACGCAAACCACACCTCGATTCATGGTGTAACGCCTCCGCTTTCTCCAGGAGTTTGGACCAAAGCAGCTGGACGGAGCAAGAGCAGTTGGTACACTATGCAAACTTGCTGGCAGAGGCGTTGGCTGAGTTGGCTGTTGCTATGACATGCTACAATTGGTATCTACAATCTGATTCTGCAAGCAGTCCAGTACACTCAGTGCGCAAGGCAAGGACTTCCTCCATTATATGATCCTGTTAGTTCTGCGTTGCATGACTCGGCATGACTTAGCATGACTCGTTGAAGAGCGTTGTTTGGCGCTGCGCAGTTTGCACTTCATGCCACGCGTGGCCACAGACACCACCACTTGCACCTTCCAAAAGAATCGAGCAGATCCAAACTGAGATCTGAATTCCGTGAACTCGGCTTGCTTACCACAACGTAGCACAACTGTATGAACACCTACAGAAAAACACAGTACCAAATCTATTTGAGGTGCAATCGGAACCTGAAGAAAACGATTGTCATCATGTCTGAGCCAGTCTTAAAATGCATACTTTCAAAATAAGGTCGTCAGTCAGTGCAAATGTTGGGACGATTGCCTTTCAATATCTCCATTACAAAGCTCAGCCCCAGGAGCCACGCATCCTCACACGCATCCCAGGCTTTTTCCCAACTGCCAGGTCAGGTCAGGCTTACACGGGGCCGCCTGCACTCTCCCAGCCCATAGAAAGATGGTTTTTCCCCCATCGCCTTGCCAATAGCTCTGTGACAAACTCTCTCAGATGAGTCAAATCCAAACATCCCAGAGTATCTCGATCGTCTCACAATCGCTTTCTTGCAGTGACACCAAGACCAATGGGTGAGTCCGCCCCTCTTCCTAGCAGGTCCTAGCATAACTAGGCATCCCAGATGTTGAGCCCAGTTTGGCCCTGGCCATGTGGCTGCTTTGTTGCAGAGTCTAGCTCTTCAAAAAAAATCAAGAAAAATTGTCCAGAAAAGGCACCCCCTGCTGGATCATGGTGTAAAGTGTCAGCTGTACCCTTGTTGTCGACAACTTCATCAACATAGCATATTTTGTTGGGTGTGTTGTCCTGTACAGAAGGGTTTTGGAGGTGTGGAAAGCTGCACCTACAGTAAATGGACAAAAAAATCAAACCCTACGGACGTCTACCAAGTAAAACCCCACGCCCCAGATTTCAATGTTGAACAAAACTCTGCATAGTTGTCTCTGCGTTCAACACAGCAGGGGTTTGATTTTATCGTCCATCTACGGTACCTAGTTTAAGAACACTCCCGTACTTGGGGTCCTTAAAGAACGCTAAAGCACATATTTCTGTTTGTATCTCCTCTTGTTTAGTCCAATTCCTGTTCTTTTTCCAATTTCTGCTGATAGGCTGCGCGCAAGATTCAACGTAGCTGGCGGGGCCGGAGAGACAAAGGTGTCTTCATGACCCTCCGTGATACGATCGCCATGCAACATGGCTTAGTTCTGATTCATGTTTTTGCTGGGAAAAGCTGCCTCTCAAAATGTGGCTCAACTCCTGTGTGAGACTCGGTGCAAGTCAAAACCTCAAGAATTTCTTTGTCATTTGTTATTTGAGGCTGTAAGCAATGAAGATTCCCATGTTGTTGATGCTGAAACCGGAATGATTCTAGCTGAGTGGGCTCATTTCCATTTTCCTTTGTTCAAAGTGTCCATGACTTGACAATTTGGCTGGAAAAGACGGCAGACTGAAACACACCTCAAAGCCATGATCAAAAGCACATCCTGGCACTTTGCTTGTCAGGTTTCGACGCTCCGGAGATCCTTACCTACTTCTTCGAGCTGTGCTGCCTCGTGAGTCAGTTCTGCTGGACCCTGCGATGCAGGTGCACGTGCGCTTCCGCTTAGGTGGGCCCAGGCGCGCAGTCCAAGATGCAGAAGACAAAGGACAGATTCAGATGAAGGACAGAGAGGAAAGACATCGGCTACTAGAGAAAGACAAAGTGCCTCTATAGACCAGAGAACTTACCCAGAAAGCAATCGCAGGGAGGCAGACTGAAAGTCTTCGAGCGCAAGAGAAGCCATGACTACTAACGCCCTACATGCCCTTCTGATTGGATGTTGAGATCCGTTTTCATGCATTTTTGCTGGAGAGGGTAGCTGATGGATAAGCTTTGTTACGAATGGTTGGCCCGCATCATGGAGTACTTTGTTGTGGAAATGTACGTTGTGTTACAACATGCAAGTGAACATTATTGATATTGTATATTGTATATTTATATATAATATCTACAAGCCTGATATCATTTTATCATATCTTATTCGTGAACACTGTTCTGATTGTTCTGCGGCCCTGAGCAGATTTCCACCAACTATCTTCTACAAGATCTACACCCACGGCAATGTGGTTGACCTTGGCTCTTTTGCCCCAAGGGAGTACTACCTGGAGCGCTTGAGTCAAGAACAGGGCAACATTTTACCAGGCTCGACAGTCAACTTACTCTTCACTGCTCTTCACTGCTCTTCACTGCTATTCACTGCTCTTCACCCGTGCGAGTCAACTTCACAGTTTGACGCCATCATGAGAGATGGAAGCAAAACAAAGAAAAACATGTATGAGACATCAGAATGTAAGAATGATTCAGAAAGTGCGTGAATAAGCAAGGTGATCATGTGTCCTGTACGTGCACTCATTTGGACAAAAACCATGATTAACATATATATATATATATCAATATTGTGATATATAGTATATGCTATATTCATAAATGATATATCATATACGATATATATATATATATATATAACATATGATATATAATATATAATACACATAATATATAATATGCACATTTTTTTTAATATAGACAATGACATTATATATAATACATAATACATGTTATATAATATACAGTAAAATATCTATTAAATAACACTATATACATACAATATATAATGAATAAAACATACTATATAATATATGATATATAATATATTATACATAATATATAATAAATGATATATAATATTTAATATATACAATATAATATATAATATATAAAACATAATATATGATATATGATATATAATATAAAATATATAATATATAATACATAATAAATAATATATAATATATAACCCATAAAATATAATATATTATATATTATATATATAGTATATAATATAATGATATATAATATATAATATATAATATATAATATATAATATATAATATATAATATATAATATATAATATATAATATATAATATATAATATATAATATATAATATATAATATATAATATATAATATATAATATAGAATATAGAATATATAATCTAGAATATAGAATATACACTGTAATACATTATAGATGATACATGATACATAAGAAGATGTGATCTGATATGATACAATATATTTCAATACATAAATGTGATATGACATGATATAGAATATCACAATTACAGTAATATATTACAATATCACATCATATAAAATAAAAAAAATCTAGCATCATATAATGTAATACAATACAAAGTGATATAGTAGGATATGATATAATATGATATGATATGATGTAATATGAGGCTCAAAGTGCACTATGGTTTAGGGACCCCCCAAGTGTTAAACGTTCCCACACGCCCATGGCGACGCGCCGTGAGAAGAGCAGAAGACCGACAGAAAACAGAGCAAGACCCACAGGGGAAAAGGAAACACATTGGGGCCTGCTGACCCAAATTAATCAATTGCGCTCCAGCAACATGCTTACATTTATAGTTGGTGAGCAAATGCTCGCTTACATGGTTGCGCAAATGAAATCGAGGAAGCCGTCATTGGTCCACACGTGTTTGGCTGGGGCCAAGGGTTTGTAACAAGGCTTCCTGAAGAGCAACTTGAAAACCGCCAGCTTATGATTGACTTTTGTATCGCAAATGATTTCGTTATTTCCAATACATTCTTCAAAAAAGCCGATGAAATAAATGTGCTTTCAAAGATGCTAGAACTGCTGGCTTCAAAGCCCCATGGACACCAGACAGATTTGCCCAACTAGATTTTATTTCTTGCTCCGCAGCGATGGAAAATGCAATCCTCGATGTTCACGCCCACATAAATACGGCTGTCAATAGTGATCATGCAGTAGTTGTTGCAGACATGGGCCTGAAAATAAATGCGCACAAACGGAGAGGTAAAGCGTCCCAAAATGTTAAAAGATTCTTCCAACCAACCAACATCCAGCTACACAGATATAATCAGCAGATCTATTCCCAGTTCATCTTGAAGAGTGATACACTTGATGAGAATCTTGGTAACTGCGGTCGTTTTGTATCATTGATGCAACAGGCGGCGCTAGAAAACTTTGACGATAAACATGTTATGCAAAATCGCGATTACCTATTTAGAAATACCTGGTGCCTGATTAACCAACGGCAAATCGCTAGACAAAGGAGAGATCCCAAACTAAACAAATTTTGAATCGTGAAATCAATCCAATGGCGAATTAACAAGCTTGAAGATCTACCCGATATCAAAAACTCATGGAAACACATCAGGTATGAAAACGTGAGCGCACGCCCAAATTCTTTGACATGAAAGATATCCGTGGAAACCGAGTCCCGTCATAAAAAAAAGCAGATGCAATTGTTGAATATCTGTTTGAAAAACAATGGGGACCCACCAGCTCATCGCCTCCCCCAGATCATGCTAGAGCCAACATTTTCTCTCGTTCCTTGCCTTTCGCTACGGATGCATCTTTACAAAAGAAATTAGAGACGCAATCTCCAAATTAAAAACCAATAGAACTCCAGGACCCGACGGAGCAATCACGGAACTCTTCAAGTGGCTTGATGATCACACACTGGCACAGTTCACGACCTGTTTGAATGTTTTCTGGACAGAAAAACAAGTTCCTGATTTCGCCCGAGCAAGTATGCTGTATATACAAAAAAGGTCCTCACGACAATCCTGAAAACTATCGCCCTATCTCGCTACTGAATACTTGCTACACAATTTTTGCAAATGTCATTCAAAGCCGCCTCGCAAACATCCTGGGACCGCTCTTAGGCGATACTCAATATGGATTCCGCCCCAACCGTTCCACAGCAGAATCGCTTTTTTGTGTTCGCAGATTAGCAGATTTCACTGAACAAGGCAACGAACCTCTCTTTTTAAAAATTCTTAGATTGGGAGAAAGCTTTCGATAAAATTGATCATGAAAAGATGTTCTTATCCCTTTCTAGACTCCAGATCCCACCTAACATTCTCGACAATATAAAGAGCCTTTACTCCATCCCAACTTTCCAAGTTCTCCAATCTGACCAAAACAGCGGCTGGCAAAAACAAAGAACTGGGATACGTCAAGGCTGTCCGCTTAGCCCCTACTTGTTTATACTAACGACGCACGTAATGTTTCATGATGGGAAAACCCCCCTTCACAACAAAACTTTTCAAGGCATAAACTTCCAGGAACTGCTTTATGCTGATGACACACTTATCATCGCAAAAAAATCAACAACTGCAAACGTGTTCCTTCATTTGATTGAAGGAACCAGAATACTTCCATCTCAAGCCCAATCACGACAAATGCAAGTACATCAAATTTAACGTACCCCGGGGGAACATTCGTTTCAGAAACGGAACTGACATGAAATCAACCACAGAAGCAACGTACTTTGGTTCAGTTATGAGTTATGACAGATATGCCGGACCCGGCGCGAGAAATTCGTCGTAGAATCTCCAGCACGATGCCAGTTCTTCAACTGCTAGACATTTCTTGGAACAAAGCGCGATGTAACAAAAAGTGGAAACTGTTAGTTTACAATTCGGTAATCGTGAGCCGCGTGCTCTATGGGTTGGAGTCCCTTGAGCCTACAGAAAATATTGGTCGGATGCTGGACGCTTTTCAACTTAAAGGACTGCGCAAGATTCTTAATTTACATATACCACTTTCATTGACAGAAAGAACACAAACGAGTTCGTCTATTAGCAAGCGAATGATGCCTTAGAGGCCCCTTCAGTTGGCCCACTCGGAAAGATTAAGCCATCAACTGAGATCCTCGAAGACAAAACGTTTAAAACTTTTGGGGCATGTGCTCAGGCGACCTAGATCGCATCCACAACACCAAGTCACTTTTGATTCAATTCCTGCCAGACCAAACGTCCCTACCTTACGCAGAGTAAGTAGACCCCGAAAATTTTGGACAACAGAAAATAAGCGTAAAGCTTGGGAAATTTTCCAACAGGCAGATCATACCCAACCAAATGTTCCTTATGATCAAGCCAGCAGGGCAATTCGGGAGACATTAATTGCTACAGCGCGGAACTACCAAGCCCCTTTTGGCTAATTACCACCATGTCGACTAATGCTGCAGAAACACCTCCTTGATCACACTCTTTTTGAATGTGATCCGTTTGAACGTTACTCTGTGTGAACGTTACTCAGTACTCTGTGTGAACGCTACTCTATGTGAACTCTGTTCGATGAATTTGGCATGGAAAGTTGATCACAGTTCCAGCTATGCTCACGCTCTATTTGAACATCTCTATGTGAACCTCTCCATGTGAATGTAACTTTTCTGCAGGCGGGATCGTCCTGCAAGGCTACAGGATTGGGTAGCTATTCGAATATGGATTCCGAATTACAGACATTAAGCCGGAAGTGAGAGTCCCTACTGTACAGTCGTTGCATGTCGTAGTACTCTTTTAGTTTTCCCCTGTCCATAGGTATTCATAGTTTCCCTCGTTTCCTTTGTGCATTGTGCACGCAGCAGGGTCTAGGGCCAACGGCCGCGTGCGTACAGCAAAGGTGGCTTGGGCAGCAAAAAAATGCCGTAATATGATATGATATGTGATAATTTCATTTACTATACTATACTATCATAGAAAATATAGTATGTTAAAATATAAAATGATACAACACGATAAAATATTATCTATTATAGTAAAATAGCATATGATATAGTTTAGTATGATATAAGTAACATAATATGATATGATTTTATGATATACTATACGACAATATAATATGATGATATACTTTACTACTATAATATAAGATAATGCAGTGAAATTTAGTTAAATACAAAACTATTTAATACAATATGATATAGTATGAAATGATTTGATATAATTTATTATCCTATGATATACTATACTATCCTTTACTTAATTATACTGTAGTATAATGTCATATGACATGATATAGTATGATACAATATATATATATATTTATAAAACACGATACAAAAATATAATATGAAATGACATAGTATGATATACTATCCTTAAAGATAAATATGATATAATATATTGTGATATAATATAATGTGATATAGTATAGTGTAATATATAGTGTAATATAATACAATACTATATTTAATACAATGTAATATAATATAATGTAATATGGTTTAACATGATATGATATGATTTAGTATAATATGGTAGAATATGACACACTATAATGCAATATAATACCATATAATACAATATGGTATAGTATAGTACAGTACAGTATAGTATAGTATAGTATAGGAAAGTATAGTATAGTATAGTATAGTATAGTGTAGTATAGTATAGCATAGTATAGTATAGTGTAGTATACATTGCATTGCATTACATTAGGTTACATTTCACATATTCTTTACATATATTCACAATCTGTACAGCCTGCAGGTGATTTGGGTTGGTATACTCGAGTGGAGAACAACGGTTGGCGGCCACTGGCATTGCGCTTTGCCTCAGAAGGTTTGGTGGACAAGGCGAGTAGCTCCCAGTAAGCGGGACGAGGATGAGGAGGAAGAGCGCAAATATGCGAAGCAAATGAACAAACATTGAACTGATTGCAATTTTGCTTAGTTTCTTTTCTTGATTTTAAACGTTTTTACCTGATTGCAACGCATGTGCTGCACACCCTGTGTTGCACCCTGTGTTTCGCTCCACTTTGTACCAAATGTTCTATGTCTTCTATGTTTTCTGTGTGCTCTATGTGTTGCTGAAGGAAGTGGAGAAGTTCACCGCCCGACGCCCTCAGAACTTCCACTACTCCAAGCTGAGGCGGCGCCAGGACGAGATGATAAAACCGAAAACTGATCAAAAAAACAACATGAACAAAACATGAACGAAATGAAAAACAATTAGAAAGAACCAGAGTCGAAAAAAACCAAAAACGGACGTGTCTTTGGATGTTTTTGTGCAGATACTGCTAGACACTTTGGATGTCTTTGGCTTGCGCACCGAGTGATTTTGTTCTCACAACTTTAGTGCAAGAGCAGCAAAGCACGAAATTGTGACCTCAAAGAACAGTCCTCTCCAAGTCAGCATGGAAAATTTCAGCCTTACTCGAAGCATATTAGAGTGTTAGACTGACACAGTCTCAACTTAGTATTGCTTGAACAGTGCGCATACGAATGCAAAAATACCAAAAATATATATGGATCATGCAGCTTCCGTGCCTGGCAGACAATTTTTACATTTCAATAGGAGTGTTTTGTAAACCTTCGTACGAATCCTGGGCTCCTTTACACCACCTCCGTTTGTCTAGAAAGGTTACAGAGCGTAAACCTTCAAACTTCCAGGACATGGTAATTTTACGGGCAAACCCCTCAGTTTGCCCGCGCTGACGTCCACGACGTGTCCGAACATAAAAAAACACTGTGTTTTTTGGGACAAAGTGCACATGTCCATGGTCATGGCTTTCATCTTGCAACGCACAGCGTCGGGACCTGTGCGCGAATCTTGTACATCATCATCATAAGGATCATCATATGATCATCATTATCATAAAACCCTAAACCCTAAAAACCTAAAACTCTATGCCCTTACGCAAGAAAACCTTGAAACCCTAAACCCTAAAACCCTAAACCCTAAAACCCTAAACCTTAAAAACCTAAAACCCTTAACCCAAGATGTGCCCCAAATGGGTGTGGGCGAACTGGGGGGTTTGCGCTTAATTTTACCCTTGCTCCTTTACATGTTGCACTTGGCTGCACTTCCACCCTAGGGATACATAGAGGATTTGGCTTCGTCTCTGAACATGTGCAAAATCTCTGATATTGTCTTCTGCTTGTCCATGTTTTCATTTGTCTTCTAGCTCTTGTTCCTGGTATTTTCTTCATTTTGTGGGTGGCTTAAGATGCAGGAAAGGTCTTCAAGACTTGATGTTCTCTTGACCGCGGAATTCTTGGCTGAAGGTCTACACACGCAAAATTTGAAGCTTCAGCAAGAATCTCAGGTCGGCGCAACCACATTCGTGTTGGCATTTCGTCTAAAACTCCAGGCAATAGTGCGGGTTTGCGGAAAGCTATCAGCATGGGCAGAAAGGTCTCAGGGCAGAGGGGTGGAAGATTGTCTGGTTCCTTGACTAATTCTTTGACTCAAAGAGCCAGATTGCTGGGTGCCGATAAAAAGGCCGTGCATACTGCGTTTGATCCAAACCAGATTTGCTTGGTGTTCAGTAAGGTTGGTGTTCAGTAAGGTTATTTCAGCTTTCACTTTGATTCGCCATACAAAGTGGAAGCAGGGTCTTCAGCATTTTTTGCTGCTGAACATTGTGACGGAAACCAACCGAGTCAACAGCTACGAGTCAGCAACTACTCTTGCCGCTCAAAGCTGCAAGCTTGAGGAAGCAAACCGATGCAAAACGGGCTAGATCTGTTCCATTTCTTAGATGGGCTGTGCACGGTTGAGACCAGATATGAGGTTTTAGAAAGCCTTGCGGTAAAGCTACTTTTTGTTTGACCACCTATAGACTGTAGCTGACTGAAGAACAGGTGGGCCATGCTAAAGTTGGATGGTTTCATCGCTGGTACATTCCTCTAAGTCTTTCGAAAAAAAAACACTCTTGACTCTTGAACGAAGATTGAGATCATTTTGACTTGACCAATTCTCCACCTTGCAGTGACCATCATTCATATACCCCATTCATGCACAGACAGGCAAACGTGTGTGTGTGTGTGACTATGATGATTGACTTCACTCGTTTGAATAATATGTATATATATATAGGTTTCTTCCTTGTGCTATATATATATATAGTCTAGGTTTCTTCCTTGTGCTATATATATATATAAATATCTGTTATTGAACGTGCAAGCCAAAGGTGATCTATGTCTATTTCTTGCGCACAATCTTGCATTTTGTCTGACACGCTTACAGTCTGAAGCACGGAGGTACCATACAGGCACTTGTAGAAACGGACTTGCTGTACATTCCATATTTTCGTTTCTCTTTGGAATGTTGCTGTAATCCTTGTCCTGCTGCCTTGGCAGCGAAAAACAGATCCTCCTCTGATGGGGGCTAATCAAAGAATATTGACATGAATGAAACTGCTCCATTTGTCTATAATTTGTCTTTGGCTGCGAGGAGCAGGAAATCAAACGTCGTCGCCGAAAGATTGAATGGTTCCAGAAACTCTATGGCATGAGCGAGTCAATGTCACCTCAGGTGGACTCGTCTGAGTTGTGCCGAGCGTGAGCCAAAGAAGAGACGACATGAACAGAAATCTTTTGGAGTGCTTAGAGTTCTTGGGTGAAAGCAGCACCGAATTTGAACGGAATAATCCCCTCCAAATATCCCATTTGGAAACCCTCAAGTCACTTCTCAAGTTTGGGATTATCATTCTGCCTGGTCGAATGAGTTGTCGAATCTAGACACTTGTACTTTCAATCATGTTGGCATTACACTGCAAGGCTCGGGCTTTCGTTTTCTTGATTCTATTTAAGTACAAGTTAGGATGGGATCCAAATTCATACCAACCGACTTTTTTTGTCATGCTTCGTGTCCCAAAATCCTGAAGGACATTCCATTGGAGGACGTTTCACCGGAAACGGCCTTTGGACAAGATGAATTCTCTCCAAGGCAGGTTCAAGCTTGCACAGCCACAGCAACTTTGTTTGAACCTAAAATGTCTGTGAAACCTTTGTGATTTTTCAGATTCTCGCTTGCTTGTATCTGTTCTTGTGGCACAGTCCAATTTACAGAAGTTACACATTTGGTTGGTTGGCATACCTTATGGGAGATGCATGTATCCGCAAACGCCTGCGCTGCGCAATTGGCAGGGATATAGGAGACCTGGATGAGGATGACATGCTGTTGGATTGGAGCAGGCACGCCGCCTGTGCCGACTCAGCATGGCCGTTTTAGCTCAGTTGCCCCGCCCAGTTTATGTTTTTCAACAACAATAGAAGCACAGCGTTTCCTTCCTTGAATGCGTCTGCATGCTAAAGCCAAAAACAGCTAAATGTTACAGTTTAACTGTGTCAGGGCTGACAATTTGCCGTCTTTTGGTGGTGTAAAGATCCTACGAGGAACCATTTTGAAACATTGTCTCAGTAGTGTGCAGGAAGGTGGACTTCGATGCGTACATGGAGTCTTGGCGGGCTATAGCAACGACCGATGGCAGTGAGGGAAGCCTTCCGATTACCATGCGCTTGTCTCCTGTGTCTTTCGAAGTTCCTGCTTGAAATTTACACATTAAAACGGCTGCAAGGGCTGTGAGAGCTGCAAGAGAACTGAACTTGCAGCTCGTCAAAGGACATCCAAAGGATATCCCAAGGATATCCAAAGTTCAAGGCATATGGAGCTCAAAAATAGGCTTCACACCTTGACAACTTCCGTTTGTAAAGACTTCCGAAAGCATCTGTTTACGCATGCAGAGATGGGAACACACTTTGCCGTATCATGGCCGTATTATGACTAGCGGAAGCATGCTGCTACACAAAAGGGGAACGTGTTAGGTGATATACTAAAACTGCTACAAACATATTTGGCACAAAGCACTGCTCGAGAGCAATGCTAAGTGAATCCCTCTCAAAAAGAGCTCTCCATGCAGTGTGTACAAAGCGTCGACCAGAAAGCCAGACAAGCTTCGATGGCAAGAGCAAAGCAAGGGGCGATGGGTTTGAGACGGCTTTGCCAGTTTGAAAGGGTTTAGGAAATGTCTGATGATGCTCCCTCTTGACATTGTGCAGCAAATAAATCTTGATAGTTTAGGCATCATGCCAAAATGAGAACAACAGTTACAAAATGGCAAAACTGCACATTTGTTGCCAAAGTTGCAGCCATGGCAGGTGCCAGTTCCACGAGAAGGTCACTCCTTGACGCTTCTGGACAAGTCAGGGCCGCAGATGGCCACAGCCGAAATTGTCACTGCTCTGTTTCTGCTAATTCTGAACTCATTCAGAACTCATTCTGAACTCATTCTATTCTTTTGGTTATTGTGGTTCTTTCAAAATGACACCAGGAATGATCTGCAGCAGCAGGAACATGTCAAATGTATATAAATGTATTAGTCCGGCACATACTTGGGACTTAGGCAGTTGTTCCTGTTTGGTGGTTACACTGCTACTGGTGCCGAAGTCAATGACCTGCACACGTGCCCGCCCTATGAGCCTGTGATTCTTGTTAGATCATGACTTCATTCTGAGCTTTTAAAACAGGGCACTTCATTCAATTCAAATTTTCCTACCTTTGCGATTTGTTCTTGCAGACAAACTCACGATCTACCGTGTTCATCGCTTTTGATGCCTGCATCATTGAGCCTTAAGATGAAGAGAAGTCAGAAAAAGCAAAGATGACAAGAGATCATTCGAAAAAATGTGTACCCCGCTCAAGTTTCATTTGACGAATTGGTTTAGGTACAACATCTCCGAGCAAAGTTGGAAAGAGATCTCTGTTTCTGGAACCAGCCCGAGCCCACGACAGGCTAGTTCGAGAAGGGGACATTTGTGATTCCCCATGACGCAAAAACATGATACGACATTTCTCTATATGCATAAAAGTAATTCTGTCGCTCAGCTGTTCTTTGCCGCGCTGTAGAAAGTATGAGGATGTGTACGTCCATACAACTCTCTAAATCTTGATATTAAAGCTATGTGATAGGTATGAAGCATGCGGATATGGAGTTACAGGCATCTCCAGGCGGAGATGCATATTTGTACATGCGAGCACGATTCAGTCGTGTATGTGGTTATAGTTAAATGCTGTACTAGGCGTTGCTGTTGAATAAGAATATTCCCATATGGCCCATATGCATCTCTCCCTGGAGTGTAGTCAGAGCTTCTCAATCTTGCAGGCGCACAGTGCTGTGCGCCATGGACACCAGCTGGTGGTTGCTGGAGGTTGTGGTGGCAGTGCCTGGTTCTTACAGAATTCAGGACATGCAAGGCTTGGCTTTTGACCTTTTTCAACAGTTTTTGCATTTTGAGCTGCGGAATTCTTTATCATAATTTCCTGAACAGGGAAAACCATAAGCCGGGAGTGAACGTTGCCGATACAGTATGTATATAAAAAACTATACAGGTAACTTATACGTAACCTTGAATGCAACTTGTGTCTTTTGTGTTTTTTTTTGTTGTGATCAGTTTTTGTGCCCTGAAAGCCATATGTTGGGCGTGAGGTTTGCTTCAGTGATGTCTGGAGCCTTGATCCGCTCAATCTTCGTTGGACCCAGAAGTTTGGACCTTGGCATGGCGGCATAGTGCAACTAAAACAAGGCAAACATATGACGCTCGGCGTCCTTGGCAGCTCTTTAGCTTGTTTCGGGCAAAGTTGACATGTTCGCTCTCAAGCACTGGGCAAACGGCAATGGACCATGCCATTTTGATCAATTGTTACACTGTTTGCGGCATACTGAGGAAGTAGTTGCATTGCAGTTGCATTGAATTCAATACGGTTCTGCAAAGAAAAACACAGCAAATGAATCATCAGTACGATATCAGTGACGACACAAACAAAGTCCTTGATCCTGTCCTTCAAAGAGCCTACTTGGTCATTGCAGCCATTGTACTGCAAGTAAGGTCTTCTGACCCAAGACCTTGGAAGGAGAGACAAGGCACACTGCAAGTCATAAGAGTTGCTTCATGAAGGCACTTGGGAGATCAGAGCAGGGAAATAGAATGAATTCAATATATGCTGGAGTAGAGATTGTTGGGCGCGGGAGGGCCCAGATGCTTTTGTTTGGTCCTGGAGATTTTTCCCGTCATTGTGATGAGATGCCCCAAAAATAACAAACTAAACCAGTCAGGTTTTGATCCAGAAAAGCCTCTTGGTGCTCGCACAATTGCCTGGATTGACTCGAATACTCTGGACAAAGGGGCATGCATAAACAGCAATCGAAGGATATCCAGTACATCGAACGATATCCAATAAGTGGAAACTTTCAGCAGAAGCTCCATGGAAGCTTACGTGGAAGGATCGAATGACGTCCATCAAGGGTACAGGGTTTCTTCCAAAACGGCGTGTACAGGGTTTCTTCAAAAGTGGCCCCGTTGATGAGTTTCATCGAGTATCATGGCTTTCAGCACACGCAGGCCACAGTGCCGCCTTTGTTGGTGGCCGGATGTTTATGTTTGGAGGTTGCCAGGCAGGGCTTTGGTTCAAAGAGTCGACAAGAAACCACCACTTCCCAAATTGGTGGCTGCCATGGTGGCCGAGATTCAAGACCAACTGGACAGACATGTTTCGCAGCCTGCTTTGCAGGTCAGCCCAAAAAGCATGAGAAGGATTTCCCGCGCAGCATATTGGATAATATTGGATTCTTAGATGGATTTATAGATTCTCTTCATGTCTCTTCTATTGGCCGGCCAGGTAAGTGCTGACTGCTTCAATGATGTCTCTGTGCTTGACACTATGGAGCCGTGCCCAGAAGAGCACCGTTCCTAGAACCAGACTTTCCAAAGTCAGAGGTCGTTCCCTTTATTCATTTGCACAATATTTGCACAGATTTACACTTGCATCGCTTTGGATTTTCAGTTTGGTCTCCAAGTCAGGTGTGGAAGTCATGGAACTTGCGTGGATGGCCGATACTGCCAGTGCACTGCGCAATGACCTCAGCTCGGCCTTGATTGAAGTCTTACTGCTACAGTAGTTACATGTAGTTTACCATGGACCATGTAGTTCCTCAGTAACTCTATGTAACTCTGTCCACTCTCATTACCTTTTGAAGTGCGCTTTTCTGATAACATACAAGTATAGGACAAATCCATACTGAGCACATACAACTTTTCACATCAGTTGACTATCTAGGAATCTAGGCCAAACGTTTTTTCTTGTCAAAACGCAGCACAGTTTCATCCACAAAGTTGGCAGTGCTGAATGTGCTGAAGCCAAGGCCAGGCTTCACTGGCCATGATTGCCTCCAGCCTTTGACATGCCATTCGGACAGTCTCTGGAAAGCTGGCGCTTTGTGACTAATTTTGAATGGTTGGTAGCGATCTACACGAAGGTCATCTGAAATTCATTGCAGGATTGTGGCCTGCATGGATTGTGTGGCCAAGATGGTCAATGTGCATGCAGTGAGGTGCTGAGCATTTCAACAGTATCGAATTGCAAACTCTTTATATAATTGTCACAACATGCATCAACACGCTCAACCATAGTGGCTGTGGATGGTTGTGGTATGTTGTGGTGATGGAAAATCTTTCTTGCCAAATTTTCTTGGAGGCTATCAACAGCACAATTGTCACGTCTTGATGTTTCCGAGAGCAAAATGTTTAGATTGTGCTACCGAGGTGGCGGGTGGAGCGGCGTGAATTGCCAAGATCCACCCCGATGTCCAGGGGCGACGCTTCCATGCAGTGGTCGAGGAGAGTGTCTTTCTGGTGGCACATGCAGGCTCAGTATGCCATGCAGAGGGAGTTTGCAAAGGAACAAATGCAGCGATGAAGTTCTTTGAGCATTTTTCCCCAAACAGTGCGTCCACGGGTTTCTTACAACAGGTGTTAGAGGCTGGTTTGATTGAGGGTTCGGACGGGAAGTGCAGGTAAAACACCGTTTTGACATTTTCACCTTTCATTTTTCACCGCATGCGCAGAATGAAAGCAGTAAAACTCCAACATTGACTCGGAAGGGGGGTCATTTCTCAACGCGAGAAAATGGTCCTTTTTCAACGCGGCATTTAGGTGATTTTTCAACGCGCCATGATTCATTTCTCAACGCGCCAGCGCTGTTGCTTCGTATCTATCTTGTTTTTTGGTTCCTTGGTCTTTGGGTTTCTTGGTTTCCGGGTTTCTTGGTTTCTGGGTTTCTTGGCTTCTTGGTCTGTCGGTTTTTCTCGTTTTTTTCATGGTATCTCTTGGTTTCTCGCTTTCTTGCTTGCGGAGTTTCTCACTTTCGCTTTAAATGCTACCCCGTAGGTTTCCAATGGTTTCCACATGTTCTGCGCTTGTGTTTTGTGTTGCTTCGTTTCCGGAGATCCTTCGTTGGGGTTGTTTAAATCATTATGTTCCTGCATTTCAGTCTTGCAGGTATAAACTATAAACCTTAAATTTACCCGAAATGTGTTGTAAATAAACCCAAAGTAAACACCAAGCCAAACCTAAACAAATTCGAACAGCCCTAAATAAACCCTAAAGCAACCATAAACCAATCTTGAACAAACCCTAAACCAACCTTAAATAAGCCCTAAACCGGCCCTAAACCAGCCCTAAACCAACTCTAACAACCCTAAAGCAACCTTAAATCAGACCTAGACGAACCTTAATTTGATTTTCAATAACCCTTCACCAACCCTAATCAAACCTTAGGCCCTAAACCAACAAAGTAAACCGATAAACCCTAGACCAACCCGAAATAAAACTTAAACCAATCCCAAACAAACCCTAAACCATCCCAAATAAACCAGAAACTATCCCTAAATAGATTCTGTAAACCGTAAATAAACCTTCGGCCAACTTGAAAAAAAATAAACCAACTCTAAATACACCAATAACCAAGAGTAAGTAGAGACCCTGCCTGAATAAGTCTTAAATAAATCCAAAGCCAAGCCAACCAACCATCCCTGAATAAACCCTAAACCAAGCATACATAGACCCTAAACCAACCTTCCACCAATTCTAACAACCCTAAAGCAACCCTAAAAAAACCCTAAACCAACACCAAATAAACCCTAAACCAGCCCGAAATTAACTCGAAATCAAGTCTGAGCAAGCCTTTAACCAACCGTAAATAAGCGCTAAACCAACCCTAAATAGATTCTAAAAAACAAATCAACATTAAAAAACAATTCTATATACCCACTAAATTTAAATAGGATACAAAAAAATAGTGTGTGCGCTTGATACACCGACATGTGTGGAAGAGCTAAAAGAGAAGTCCTGAATCCCTTCTTCTCTCGGCTGCATTGTGCAAAAAAATTGGGCGGCGGTGAAGAGTCGGGGTGAAAATTTGGCGCTTGAAGTTGTGTTGCAAAATGACCGTTTTTTTGTGTTGGAAAATGACCGAATCTTGGTGTTGGAAAATGACCGTCTTTTGGTGTTGGAAAATGACCGGCGTCCCACATTGTGCATGTCAGATCGCTCTTGTCGTGGCGCGGTGCTCATTTTGATCTCGCTTGGGCAACCCTCTCCACGCTCTCGGCGTGTCAGATCGCTCTCGTTGTGGCGCAGTGTTAATTATGATATTGCTCGTCAGTTTGTGTGCTTCGGATCCGGACCGCTCTCGTTTTTGCACGGTGCTCATTTATGATGCTCGCGAACCCGTGTGCGCACTTTGTGATCCGTCTCGTTGTGGCGTGGTGCTCATTGTAGTTTCTTGACTCCTTGACGATCGTGGTACGATCCTGTGAGTTCCTTGAAAATGGGGGATCTTGTGAGTTCTGTCAAAGGATCCTTATATAGAGATCCTGTGAGTTACCCTAAACAGGATTCTTGTACAGAGATGCTGTGAGTGCTTGTGAAGACGCTTTGTGAATTCCAAGATGACTGAAAAGAGACCCAGTGAAGTTACTTTTCCCACATGACTTCGCCACACTGTTCGGGGCCCTTTGCCGGAGTAATTCTTTAGAACTTGACTAAGCAGGGACAAACAGGACCTAAGAAGTCGTCTAAGAAGGGAGTTCTTTCTGAACTTGGCAACGCTGAAGGTGTCAGGCCGGTGCTGCTGGCCCTGACTGCTTTGCAGACATCGTGAATCACAGTCCGGTGACCTAGAAGTTTAACACCTAGAAGTTTAACACCAACGGTGGCACGCTGCACACATGTAATATCATGTAATATCATGTATTTAATGTAGTCTAGAATGTTTGTTTGTCACTTTGTACGTGTGAGGCATGTTTCTGCTGAAGTTATAAGTAACTTTTTTCGTATCTACGAGTCTTCAAATCTCCCGGAGGCAGTGCTTCGAGACGCTCGCCTTTCTTTGCACGGCGATTGATGCAGGGTCTTCTCAGCTTGGGTACTGAGACAGAATTGCAACTTGGCAGAAAAATCTACAAAGTCTCATTTGATGTAATGTAGAGGACATCAAAAGCAAAAACAGGCCGGAAGACCGGAGGGTTTGAAAGACCTAAGTGGTGACTGCAGATGTGGTTTTCCCACTGGTCCTCTGGCAGATGATTGATTTGCCACTCTTGCCAAATCTTTGCAACTAAGAACTGCAGTATTGTATCTCTAGCCCGCAAGTACTTGGTATTCTCAAAAATCCTAGTTTGAACTCTTCATATTCAGTGAGTCTAGCAAGTGAGGGAAGCCGAAATGCACAGGGTAGTAGCAGGTCTGGCTATCTATGACAGCCACGGGGGAAACATGAAATACACAATGGCCCGAAGTGGGCGAAACAGACCTCAGAACTGCAAGAGCATAAACACAGTGGTCCTTACCGCTAACAATCAAAGATCTGGAATATGAATAGATAGAACAGTAAACGCAGCTCAGCTGGCTTGGACAAATGCCCATACATTTCGGCTCGCCTTGGATAGACCCAATTCAATATCTTTTACCTTTCGCCCCAACAGCGTTAGCTTGATGGTTGCAGAACAGATAAAGGTTCGGTCCAGCTTCCGGTATGGGAACTGGACTGGTTCCGAGCTGGTTCCGGGCTGGTTCCGGGAGGTTCCAGGTGGGTTATGGGTGGTTCTAGACGTTCCGGTTTGGCCTTCCGGGAGGTTCCGGTTGGTTGTGGTATGGCTTCCGGGGTTGGTTTCGGTGTGAAACTTGAGAGGTGTTCGCTGGCTGCTGTCACTCTTTCCTACTACCTTACTTGGGGATTCTTGAAAAATAGCCTTAACTGGCATCCACTGCTAAAACATCCATTTGATGGCAACATTTGTTGAAAAGGCGGCCCAGCAGTCCCAGCAGACGTGATTCACATGCAACCGATAACACAACATGAAAAAAAACGAGGCCAAGACTGCAAAGAAATATGTCACACCCTTTCAATAGAACTGCAACTTTGCATTTTCAGACGCAACCAGCTCAGGGTCAGGATTCTGGCACCAGCCTTGCCTTTAGTGCACTGTGCAACAAACCCTATAATTAGCGCATATAAGGCATACAGATGGAAATGCTAGCTTAGATTGTATTTGCAGAGTTTTACTGATGTTTTAACATTGAGTTTAATGGCGCATGATGGCACCAAAGGATGCCTGTGGACTTCTTATGTTCAGCAGTTATCAACTCTTGATTTGAATGAATGGAACAGGCGTTATTGTGAAGAATCCAACGACTCACAAGCGGCACCCCAAAGTTCAGAGTGCGACAAACAATGTTTAGAAGACTCAAAAAGACCTCCAAAGCCATATTTGTGCTTTGCAGCTTTGAACATATGCAAGATGTGTTGAAACTAAACACTAAACACCTCTTTGTTTCTCGATAACACGCACTCCGATCCTGAAATATAGGTGTTATTACGAAAGCCAGCAGGAAAAGCTGGCTAGTTACTTTTTGCGAACGTACTGAGAACAGGGGGTCTGGGGGGAGGTGTTGACGAGAGGGCCATTTTTCTCGGAAATAGGTGGTGTTCAGGGTGGACGGCAAGACCTCTTTGCAGAGTTTTCTTGCCTGTGAATTTCGTTCTTGCCTGCCAATGCGCCTGAGATTTCTTTTCTGTCAAGAACGTTTGGGCAACAAAGTTTCTCGCAATATTCTTGTAACATACAGTAACACCTTCCAAATTGGAGCCATTTCGGAGGAGCGTGTGCGCATAACTCTAGGATTCACATCCTTGCAGAGTATCTTGTCCGGATAAAGGTGGAGAACGCTTGCCCCAATCAATACTCTGCCTACTTGTGTCTCAAGACTGTAGCAGTTGCATTCCAGTTTGTTATCTTGATCATGTGCAACTTGCAAAACGTGTCCATAACACCCTCCAAATTGGAGCCGTCTCAGGTGAATGTGCGCGTACAGTAGAACTTGAACAGTCTTGATGTGTCTTAACGGAACAGCTGTGGGAAGTGGCAAGGAAGAAAATGCCACAGCATCCCCGCACAGATGTCGACCAGATCAGAAACCAATACTGTAGATGCAGTTCGGCTATGTAGGGGACTTTATCATGATGTTTGGATGACCGTCTATCTGGTACAGATATGACTACAGCAGGTATAATCCAGGCAAGCGGCAACTTTTCTCCATGGCGCGCTTGTTGTTGCATGTACGGCCAGGGCCCCCACTGAAACAGCCATCTGTGGTCCAGAGCCACCTGTCTGGGCGGCGAAATCTTCAGCCATACTCAGGCGCATACTCAACCGTATATTCAGCTGCGTACGTTTCGTTCCAACTCATTTTCTTGACCTCGTACAATTTGGAACAAGTCTCCATAGCATCGCTGGCATCTGTGTAGGTTTAGAAGGAAAAAACTTGCGAGTCAGATACACTTTGAGAAAGGCCCCCTGCAAAAGCCTGCCAACGTGTGTTTCAAGAAACATACCAGGCTATGCGGCGCTATACCAAAGAGTGCAAGTTGAGTCGGCCATCGGATACTATCGGAACTCGATGGAACCTCTTAACATCATGGTCGCACACATCTGAACAGGATTCCGCTGCGAGCACTCACCTCCATGACGTTTTCTTACTTGTATCCCATGCCACTGCGGCCAATGTGCTCGCAGGTCGCAGGCTTTCGTTCCCCCCTTCTCAGGTTTTTTGGAGAGCACTAGTCTTCAAAGGAACCTCTGCACTAGCCCCTACCCAGGCACCAGAAGAAAGAACAGCCTGTTTCAACGTCAGATTTCGGCATTGAGCGCGTGAACCAGGACATCATCACTAAACCATTGATAGCAAGATGACTTATGGTTCCTGAGAATTAACATTCAACACATGGTATCCATTAGTATCCATACGCAATTCGGGCTTGCAGGTTTTGGTTCCTCAGTTCAGCGCAGTATAGCGCAGTATTGCTTTCGTCCTGCCCTTCCAGGATGGCCATCAGGGGGAAGGTTCGCTTGACTGTGAGGACAACTGCTTGGAATCCCAATAGCTCGTTTCAGATCGTTTCAGTTCGTTTCAAGTATTTTTTTGGAATTCTGGTTTTGTGGAGCAGACAGTGCTATGCAGTCACAATCGTGTCCAAGGACAAACATGAATATGAAGGACATGTTTCCTAGAGATGGAGTTTCTCTTGTAGATTTTTAGCTATCTCAATATCTCCTTCACTGTGCTTTGTCGTTTTGAAATAAGATACATTCACCCAATTTGACATTCAGTTTGACATTCACTTGGCAGCAACATTCTGGCCAGTCTAGTGAAGTCGGGGGAGTCCTCTATCTGCGTCGGTTCATACTGGGATGATTGCCGTGTGACGGTGAATTGATTGGTTCTGTTTAAAGCCTATCACATACTTTGTATCATGCCAGGACGGCATCTTTTATGGCAAGAGGTTGAGCCTTGTAGAATTATGAATCATGAATATTTTTTTTGCTTCCGAACAAGACTCCACAAAAAATGCAGTATTTTGATGTATCAATGTGTTATGTTTGCACAGCTTAGGCCATTGGCGTGGACTTTGTGATGCTGGTGTTTGCTATTGCCAGCCGGGCTTCTCTGGCAGGTGGGGTTTAGTTGACAATTTGACACAATGTGACAATTGTAATTGTTTTATTCTATTTTATTTTTGTTTTATTCAATACTTGCTGAAGCTCTCCATTTGGTGCACTTTAAAATCCAGTGCGTCCTCTGTTGGGGTGCACACTTGTCTGCTTCTGCTCCCCAGTTGCAACCTTCTCATTGGTACTTTACTTTAGAACTCTTCTGCGACTATATATATCCTTTGTTCAAATGTGGTTCCTTCGAAGTAGATCGCTGGTTGCTGCTTTGTGCTCCCTTACTGCTCTCTTCTCACTGGCGCTTGTTACACATTTCTGTTCGTCCGACTATATTTTCAATTCAACTCTCGATTTATTGCAGGCTTTGTTATACCACTGTTTGTTGCAGACAAGTGTTTGACCAAGCAAAAGCCACCGCTACGACCCACGCACAAAGGCACTTCGTATGCAGAAAGCCAAAACTCAAAGCGAGGTTGCTTGTTAATCCACCTTCGTAATTTCCAAGTTGCGCATGACAGCACACTGCATGAACTCTTCGGTTCTAGGACATGTTTTTTCGGGCAATGACCATGATGTGCTTAGATTTGCTTAGCGTTTTTGATCAGGACATGTTCTGTCGCGAAGGCACGGGGTCTGGATTTGATTTTCTACAGGGTTTCATCTGATGTAATTTGGTTCAAAGGGACTGTTTGATACACCCACGACTGTAGACTTGTACATGGCTCCTACAGAGTGGACTTGTCGTGCAGAATGTTTATCAGCGAAATCTTCCAGCACTCTGCAGGAGAACACGGATGGTACTGTCAGCATTGCTTTGACAGGCCCCTGCGGCAGTGCACACAAGTTTCATGGATTTTCATGGCATGCCCCCGATCAACGACGTAGTGCAGATGTGTTGTTATGATTTGTTATCAATGTTGAGTGAAGTTATCGAGTTCTTTCCGAAAACAAGAGCAGAAGTCTTAGCAGTAAGTCATAGAAAGTCTGCAAACCAAGCTAACATACTACTACTTGATGTACAGTTGGATGGTGTGCGTTTTGCTTGATCCCTCCTGAAGGCGCTGCAACGGGAGCCAGCTTCCTATCCTCCCTCGGAATCACAATGGTGCTTTTGCATGCACAGCAAAAGCAAAAAAGGGCCAAGGACCGACACAGAGTGGAAGAGTGAATCAAAAGAGCATACTGAATCAGTTGCACCTGTACCCGTCTTCGTTCATGAAACATTATTGAAGTATATTGAAGCTATGTTGTCACAACTCTACCCCTTTCAGAGAGATTGCCTCAGTGCTCAGTTTTGCTTCCTCCAGAAAAAAACACTTTCCTTTCTTTATTCGATCCTTTAGAAAATGGAAAGGCCTGTTGTGAACAGTGAATTTCTACCTTTTTGGGGTGAACTTTCAATGAAGAAATCCACACTCGTAACAGTTCGTCATGAATGTAGGCTACCAAACAGCCCGCTTTGAATGTAGCTAGGCTATCAAACCTCTATGAGCAAAAACACATGCCAGGCACTTCAATGCTTTGGTCTGTCTCACTTACACTCCTTGAAGAAAGTGTAGACTCACTTTGTGCATTTCCTTTGAAGAGTGCAATTGATGTGCTTGAAGGAGTGCAGTAACAGTTCTAAAGAGACCTTCAATACGCGCACAAATCATAAAATAGGGCGGAGCATTCCGCTGAAGCATTGCAGCATCATTTCCATTCATATACAGCCTGATTTATGTATACGGTTGCCTTTTTAAACGAGGTAACGGGCCGCGTAACAGCCCCGCCGTTTTGAAGGGTCGCAATGTTGAAATCTGTGCAAAACTCAGGTTTTAACCCCTTTTTTGATAAATTGTTGGAATCATCAAGTTCATTTCGTATGGGAATTTGTGGATTCAGGAGGTCCATATGCAGTTTGTCCCACGCCTGCCAATGATTTGGAAGCTACCCCCTGTCTTTCCACAAGTCAGTCGAATTCTTTCGGAACATGAAGGAGTACATGTATGTAAGTAGCCTGGGATTTAAGGCTTTGTCTTTGCCTTTGGCAGTGACCTGTGCAGTCAAATATGAGTTGAGGTCTTTCCGCAATCGGTCAATCTTTTGAGTTCCATTGCTTTTGCTTTGACCGTTGAGAGCATTCACAACACATGTATCAACTGATGTACCGCGAAAAGTAGCTAAGCGTAGCAAGACGTATGTTACTTCATGTGCATGAACCATGAGGAGCGCAGCAGCAAATGTATCAACTGATGTACCACGAAAAGTAGCTAAGCGTAGCAAGGCGTGTGTTGATTCATGTATATACATGAACCATGAGTAGCATAGCAGCAAATGTATCAACTGGTGCACCATGAAAAGTAGCACAGCGTAGCAAGACGTATGTTACTTCATGTACATGCACCACGAGGCGTAGTATCAAGAGCGAACTATTAAGACCGTTATTGAACCCCCCCCACTCCCCCAACCTCCTCCATCCCCCCGAGCCACCCCCCAACCTCCCCAACTCCATGAACAAAAACGACCTGGTCACACTTCATTGATACGACATAAGTAGTATACATCACGTCATCAAAAACAAAGTCAACTTGCAAAAACATATGTCGAAATGGAATTCTTGTGTGTCTATGGTGGTCCTTTCAAGAGAGTACAGTACAGTATTCTTTGAAGAAAGTGTAGAAAGTGCTTAGATTTTGTCCTCCAAAAGAATGTATCATCTCCTTGAGAGGGGTGCAATATTCTCTTAAGACAATGACACCTTGTTCCAAAATATAATCCCTTTACAGATGCAGAACTCTCTTTCAAAGAGTACCGTATTCCTTTGAAGAATGTAAGGCACTGTTTTGTCAAATACCCTTTGGAAAACGAGGGAACCATTTGATTGAAAAGAGTGTACAATTCTTGCATATGAAATAAGTGATTTCAGCAACAGCCGTCTTTTGAAACAATAGCAAACAAGGAAGGCTGGACTTTTTCAACAGGACTACTACATGTGTCAAGAAAGTGACCTCATATTTTGCAGGAATATGGCTTCTTGAAACTTTGAAGGGATACTGTGTTGTCTTATAGGATGATTACCGTTGGTCAGCAAAATAGTTTTCTTTGAGGGAAACATGTCTTTTTCAAGGAATTCATTGCACTGCACTTCTTGACAGGAATGCTGCATGTTGAAAAGGCTCCAGATCGACAAAAAACACGCTACGTATGGTGCAGGAACATTGCTTGTTTAAAGGGATACTGGATACTGTACAATTTGGAAGGAAGACAGCACTTTTTCGAAAGGAACTCTGCATTTTTTAGAGGAATGCCTCCATAATTTGCAGGGATACTGCTTTTTGACAAAAACACTGTATTATCTAAAGGAAGAATGCAGCTAATGAATGAAACATGCTCCCTTTCAAGCAGGGAATGCTTCTTTATTGCATTGACTACTACACTTCAGAACAGGAATGTAGTATTTAAAATCATGCTGCATATTCTACAGTAATAAATACTAATAATAATATGTGCCTTTTCAAGGGATGCCGCACCACTTAAGAAAGGGAGGCTGTGCTTTTCAAAAGAGATACGGCATCTTACTCGGCATCTTAAAAAATGCGTGATATTTAACCGCCTTCGGCGTGTTCCGCCGGCCACCATGGAAAGAGCATGAAAGAGCTATTCTACAATCTGCAAACAGCACTTGCACAGGCCTAGCA
>BGPT01000835.1:94623-115763 GCA_003297045.1 Symbiodinium sp. clade C Y103 | reverse complement strand
GCGCCAAGGGGAAAGTCTAGACAGAGACAAAGACAATACAAACAGTACAACTACGAACAAGCAAGATCCACCAGACACGCCGGCAGGCCGGCGGATTTTGCAATGGTGATGGAAGGGTTGCTTGCAAAGCTGTTTCAAATTTGCTAAGCTGCAAGTACGCACGTTTGCTACTGAATTGTGTGCATTTACATTGACTCTTTGCCTTATCACTCCATTAATTCGGATGATAAAACTATGTACACACTCTGATGCATTCAGTTGGTTGGATTCAGTAAGCACAGCATAATTCACAAGGTGACTCTTACACAAGAAAGCGCTGTTTTTCAGTTGCGTTGCATGGAAATGAATGATATTCAAGAATACTCTTGAATGAAGCCCTGACCTGGTGCGCTTACGGGAATGTTTGATGTATCATTGAGTGAAACATATGTGCTTGAAAGTGCAGTGCGGACTGAAGCTGTTCATGCAATCTGGCACATTATTTGAGTTTTGCAAAAGAAAGAATGCCACCTACAGCAATTTTCTGCCATTCACACCAGGCCCCTCCCTACAAGAAGGTGTTCTTCTTTTTCGCATGTGCGAACTTCTGCCTGGTGTTTTTGTTTCTTCCTTTTTTTACATCATTTGCAAAATGTCGACCTTGAATCCTTTCAGGACACGCAAGAAGGATATTCTGGACCTTGAGCAAGATGCCGACTTTCTGCCAGATTGCCAGTTTCACCATCCGCAGGCGAAGCGCTTGATGCAAATTTGCTGAGCGGAAAATGATCCAACGGCAACAGACATGGGCGAAATCTTTGTGAGTCTGACTCTGATATGCATATATGTATATATATATACATTACATATATGTATATGTATACACTGTGTATAATCGATATTCCATATGTACATCTACATCTACATATAAATGAATAGATATATAGAATATACATAGACATATATGTATATATATATATATATGTGGACATATATGTATAGATATGTATATACACATATCTATACATGTATATATACATATATACATATCTATACATGTATATATATATACATTCATACACGTACGTACATACTGTGCTCGACTTTTGATGCTGGTCATGTGCGGTTGGACTTCCTGTGTTGCTCAAGAGCTCTTGGTGTAGACAGCATTCAACTGAGCCTTGACACAGGAGTTGCAGACATGTATACAAGCTCTTATGTTGCACATAGTGAGCCTATGTATATAGGGGGACCATCGACACACTCAAACACAGTCACACACAGTATATATATATATATAGTGTATATAGTACACATATATATATATATACTTGTATATACATAGTGTATATAGTACATATATATATGCACATACACATATCCAGATGTATTCTGCCCTTGAGCCCGTGTAGAAGAACTCGGTTTTTCTCTGTATTTTGCTGACCTTGCAGTGATTTTCAACCTTCACACTACCTACATATCTGCCAGGTGGTCTTGATTGTGTTGACCAGCTTCACGCTACCTATAGTAACGAGTATAACGAGTATATTGTAGATACTACAAGGAAGAGTCACATCCTCACCGCCAATGGCGGTCCCACGTGTGCGGTTGCCTCCTGAAGTGGCCGAGGTGATCCAGGGTGGCGTCCAGGGTTCTCAACGCGCGGACAATTGTCCAGATGAATTGTGGATTGCGTAAATGACTTTGTGAAGTAAGCCTGATAAACTTGTCAGTGTTTTTCAAAGTGATTGTTTTATATCATCTAATCAAATCTTTTTTCCAGCCTTGAAGGTTGTCCAGCATGCCACATCCTTTTAGTCCAATATGAAAACCTGTGCCAAACTCTTGTGCTTGCATCAATTTTTGTCATGGCAAGCTTTGGGCTGGGGGGTGATGTTTGCAAAACTTTGGTTGCCAATAGACAATTTCGACCATCGAGTCCTGCAGCAAGAGTGTACAGATATCTTAAAAGCTTCACTCATTCGTGCTGTCCTTGAGCATTTCTTACTCATGCAATGCGATTCGGAAGTGACTCTCATGCCTGAGATATTGGGTTCCAACTGGGCAAACCAAAGATAAGTAGCTTCCCAGCAGGGAGCTGGGGCTGTTGCGAACAGACTAGATCGACATGACGAGTCAATTTTTGGGATAGAATTCTGAATGAGTGGGCTCAGTGCATGCTGCCAGGGAATGAATGCTACTTGCACATTCCAAACGATTCGTTCTTGATCCACAGAGGGAAGTTTGAGATGTAGATCTGATGGAAGAAAGCATTGTTGGAAGGGCATCCTGTGCGATGCAAATCTGCAGGATTCCTCAGATTTGGAGTTTTGGCGTAGCGAAAGCCCCTTGATTGCACCTGTATCTCCAGTTCATGTACTTCAAACAAATCTGATTGCATAATTTGTTCAATCCGTCTAGTAGTAGACTTGTTGCACCTTGCAATGTGCGTCTGTAGAGCTCAGGCTGGGTACAACTCTGGAGTGGTCAGCCCTTGCATTTGCCGCCTCCTGGCAGTGCTGCTGACTTGGTGCGCCGTGCTTTGCTGCCTGGCTCCAAAGTCGACTTCCCACAGATCACTGAGCAGCCTGGCAGACACTGGAAGTGTCCAAACGCATGCGACGACACGATTTGTTTTAGTCTCGTGCATTTGTTCTACAAAGCTGTTCTTTTTGCTTTAGAAGCAATCAAATTATATCCAATTTGTGTACACTTTGACAGATTATGACAGAGTATGACAGATTGTTGTCTCAGGATTTGTGATCTTGTCGGAGGTAGCTTTCCGCAGGAAGGTCCAGAGGCCATCAAAGTGCTTGTGGCGGCAATGCGGGACAAGGAGAGCGCGGAGCGGTGAAAAATGCAATGGCTCAGTTTTGTCATGTGCCACTTGGTTACTCTTGGTTATATTATTTTATATTATAATATATTATTATGTTTAGATGATATATCTTATTTGCGTACAGTACTGTACAGGGACTTAGGCTTAGACCGTTTGATGTGTCAATGTGTTGATTATTATTGTTCTGCTCAACCAGCTTGCAGGACGTTCCATTTCGAAAGAAGCTGAAGGCATTGACCATCACAAATGATTCTTGGCAGATCAGTATCGACTGCACCACCAACAGTTTCTGTGTCATCGGAAAGAGTTGTGGAGTTGTTGCAATATATTCATTTGCTGGGCAAGTGCCAAAAAGGTGCCAGGAAGGCCCCAGCATGCTCCGCTGCAATGTAAATTCAAGTCAGTTCGAAATCATTTCACTTTGATTCAATGTTTGTTCCGACAATTCAATCAAGATTCAATAATAGGTGGATGGATGATATTGGATGTATTAGTGAAAAAAATCTTGCTTCTCGCTCATGTCAGCTTCTCTCTAATAGCTCTTGGCAGCATGCTACTACAGCATAATATATGCTTCTTTTGTTTTTTTGGCTTTTCACTTGCCTGGTGTTCCTTTGGCTTTTCGTACTCCAGAGTCTCTCTGGAAGCTTCTCTACGAAAGGAAATGCTGTATGATGAGCGTGCAGTCTTGGGCTTTCGCGAGGCGGGTTTCTTGTAGCAGTTGCGAGAGATTGGTATGAAGATGCATCGTGTGTTTGACGAGCTTGTGGATTGAGTCACCTGAAAACACAAGAAGATAGAACGACGTGTCCAACATTGTCCAACCCTTCAACTGAAGCTGTTCCAACATGTTCCAAGATGTTCCCGTTCCACGTTTGGCCAGATGCCTGGACTGCAGCCAGCTCTGGCAAACTTGCGGACAGTAAAAGACTCTGGACTCTCTGAGCAGCATGGATAGCAGGATAGCATGGATAGCATGGATAAGACCGAGGGAGATGGCATGACGCTAGCATGACTTGCGACATCTTGCGACCGCAAAGACAGAACCTAAATGAAACTAACAAAGACAAAGACTATACAGATGGAATGTATCAAAAACAAAACTTAACAAGACTGAAAAAAAACCGCTCCAGACAGGCTCATGCTTTGCTTGTCCTGCTTGGCGGTTTCAAGGGGGGCTTACTATATCATCGATTTATAATTATGCACATATTTTCTCTCAAGAGCGTCTAAAGAAATACACTAATAATAGTACATATTTTTCAAACATCATGGTTTGAAATAGCTTTGTATCAAGCTAAGCTTGCCCAAGAATTGCCCAGCTAATCTGAACACGTAATTTTTCTTGGCGCAAGGTCGGATTGATAGTCTGATAGTTTTTTTGTGGTTGGGTTTGTGGTGATTGGTTGTCGGAAGTCTCGCTAAATAATTTGGATTGTTTTGAATGATGGTGAGTCTTTTTGCCATATTTCTTGATGAATTACAGTATTCTTGATTGATTGCTATGTTTTGTTGCGGACTGTCTTTTTGGGTTGGTGCTATCAAATATTTGCTAGGTTTGTGGGGTTCTGGATTCAGGGTGTGGATTATGGGTAAGGCCACTTCCAATTCTAGCCATAGCAGCCCTCAAAACTGTCCATGGCACCAAGGTATGTGGATGAAAATCTCCGCATGCTGGCAACTGAAGTTGACAAGGCCAGGCTTAGGGCTTTGCTGCCTGACTATTGCAAACCCTTGAAAAGATAATCAACCCCAAAGTGAATCAAGTGAGGTTTTTGCTTGCAGCACGTCTCAGGTTTCTCACTTGTCTCCCAGTCTTCCTTCTTGGATTGTTTGTGCATGATTCCATGTGAAGTGCAGGCGCTGGCCTGAATATGTACTTTGCGTCTCTTTCTTAACTTGCCTGCCAGCTGGTCTCAGTTTCTAGTTGTTGCCACCTTGTTTTCGTTGAGTGACTTTCTTTGAGCGGTAGTCTTCAAAGTTTTCTCTTTCAGTCCCCCTGACTCTTTAGCCAGCGGAAGGCTTGGGTTTATATAGCTCTTGCAGCTGCTAAAGTGAGTATTGGGTGGTGTGGGATTGTTGTGTGGGGGATGGGGCTACCCCAGGGCATTCAGAAGGGCAAGCGCAGCCTCCCGCTGGGATCGGGAAATTTTGGAGGGTCCGAACATTGTGTTTTTTTCGATGCGTGGCTTGGGAACCCGTTGGCAAGGTCTTTTCTTGCATTCAAAATGTGGTTTTAGAGGAATTCATTTTGATCAATGCATTTCAAGACATGTTAAATGTCTACCATCCACCTGTCATGCATCCCTGCTTCCACATCAGTCTGGCGATTTCTGGCACGGCTTCTTTGCCCATTGCCATGCATCATATCCCAAAAGTGGCTATTGGCATTAGAAGTTGCTTTATCTTTGAAAAGTTTTCCCCAAGGCCTTGACCATAGGTGAGACTTTGAGTTCCTGCAACAACCTTGCCCTTCCTGTTGGAGCATTCATTTTTCTGATGATTGACTTGAATGGAAGTATTTCTTTTTGATTTGTCCTGGACTCTGGACATCCCAAAGCACCGTCTGTGCGAAGCACAGTTTGTGCAGGGCGAACCGTGAGTAGATCACTATCAACAATTTTGTGCATCAAGTATGTGAAGTGCAACTGAACGTCCATAGCGTAGCATCAAGCATGTGTGTAAGTGCATTCCCTGAGTGCAGCTGCACGTCATTGTTTTTGCACCACACCCCACTCCAACTCACCCCACATGCAAAGTGCGCAACAAAATACGCGCAGCTCCAAGGGCCACGAAAGATGCTCTCTCAAAACTACGGTATGTACGGGTTGTTTTTCTGTTGGCACTTTTTTGCAAATGGAGAAACCACCGCTGCAAATAACTGTGTTTCGACGCTCTCGGAGCTAGACATGTGGTGTTAAAGAAATGTCAAAGCACTGCGCACAACATTTTCTTGATGCTGTCTGCGCTGTTCTACATTCCATCACTCAGACTCTTCATTTCCGCGCAAACAGTTTGCTCTGAGGGTTCTTGATGTGTATCCTTCTTGGTGTTGGATGCTGTATCCACCTTCTTCTGCGGCTTGATGTCCGCAGTGCTCGCCTTTTCACAGTCCTTCTGGTAATCCTTTTTGTCTGAATTTTGGCGGAACCTATTGACATCGTTTTGGCTTTGATGTCAAAACATGCCTCAGAGGAACTTGGCTGTACGATTCTTACACCTTGGGGTCTATGGCTATGGTGGTGTAATTTTATTCTCCTATGCCTTCTCCTTTTCCCCTATATAACCAACATTTTCTTGAGCCATACAAGGGGGGGTCAGGACCCCGCCTTTGCACCAATGTTCATCCTGAAACTGCTCAATGGATTTTCTTGTCTCCATTGTGGCAGAAGGCAAAACTACATAGAATCTTTCGTCCAATTTCATTTGGTTGCTTATTTGCTCTGTGCCTTCTTCACCTGCTGAACTTGCCGGCGTTGACTCTTCCTTTCGGTCAAACCTTTCGAGGCGGCTTGTTGACAGCAGGATACAAATTTCCTTGCTTTGAACTGGGGATGGCTTTCGTCCCCTCCTTTCTCAGTCAGGTCTGTTTCATTGTGCTGTTTCCAGGTGACAAGAGAGGTCTGAGCAGTTCTTCCTTGACTTGCGCTCAGCCAGGTCTGTTTCTCCGAGTCTGGCGGTGCTCGCGGTCATGCCTCACGATTGAGAAACTTTGGGCAATCCCTGCAAAAGAACTTGGAGGCGAGAAGGACAAAGAAGGACTTGGGTCCACACAGCAAGGTCAAGAGGTGAGGGTGAGGGGGTTTGTGCAAGCAGAAGCACACTTATGTTTGGAAAGAACCTGTTCGCCCTTTGAAGAAACTTCTTACAGTTTCCTGTTGGTCACAAACAAACGTGCAAGAGGCTGCTGCTGGAAAACTTCGCGGTGATGTGGCCAGCCCGACTAGCCCGACCAATGCTCCCGTGGAAAACACGTGTCTTGACAAGAGCGGAGTGTGGTTATGGTGCATGGACTGGAGGTGTGTCTCCCTTCCTGACCGAAGTGGCCCACCATGCATGTAGCATCATATAGCAATGACTCGAAATGATGCTGCAAACACTGGAAACCCTTTTACGTTGGCCCATTGCAGATGTGCCTATTAGTCAGCTCTCGAACTTGATATGAGCCAAGGTTTTACTTCGATGCTAGGCACCAGCAGGGCCCCAAGTGAAAGACAAAGGTGAAGAACGTTGAAGTGAATCCAGCTTAGTGAATCAAATCTTGTAATTGCTGTACCTGGCTAGACGAAAGGAAGATTGACTCGGAAAAGACTTGGACCACGACATTGCTACATGATCATTGGCTTGCACGTATATGTTGAAATGTGTAAAGGCGCTGTGCTAGAAAGGGGTGGTTCTATAAACCAACGGTGTACTTCACACATTCTTTCCAAGTATCTCCAAGTATCTCCGAGTATCTCCCCGTGCGCTTCCCTGTGGTTCCAGCTGTGGTCCCAGCTGTGGTGAGTGAACTGCCTTCGCCTCTGAGGCGCTGGCGCCAGCATGGTGTGCCTGATGGCTTGGAAGTGCCTTGGGCATCCGGCCTGAAAAACAAAGAGCTTTCTTTGCTTAAACATCTTAAACATTTGTCAGTTTCAGTGAAACGACCTTTTGCATTGTGTGAGTTCAGCAACTTTTTTGCATTGTGCGGTTCAGTTCAAAGGAGACTGAAGAAGAGACCCTCTCAGAGTCTCCCCACAATAAGAAGCAGAGTATGTACATTGAGTAGACTGCACATTACATTCAATTACTCCAGTCGATAGTGGGGGTTGACTCAGGTTGACAGCAATTCGCAGTTGATTTTTGGGAGTGGTTCGTTTGCAAAGCTTTTGCGGCTGGGATGTGAAGCCTGCGGATTCTGAGGACATCCCGTCGGATCAACTAGCGCCTGCAGGTGGGTGACAAAGATCTTCTCCATGTGGCCCATGTGAGCTAGGGAGCTATACCGGCTATGCCAAGTATCATGTTTTTTCATGTTTTTTCTTCATCCTATACGTTCCATCCAAGATTCTTTTCATGTCATTGAACTATGAAATATACAATTAATACAAATTACAGTACATGAACATACTTCCTGGGTCTATTTCCGGGTCCCTGGATCGTATAGCAGTGAAAGGCAATGGCTTGGGGGCTGCTTCTGCTCCTGCAGTAGCTTGACTGAAAGGAGAACACGAGGTTTGGCATGCTCAAACAGTTGAAGTCAGCTCATTGTTCCGGAACTTGTTCGGTTTGGCCAATCTCTTGGAACGCAAAACCAATGGCGAAGACAAGGAATTGTGAACGGAGACATTCAGGAGAGTTTTGGACCTCATTTTTTTTCGTAAAAACTAGTTGGCGTACGGGCTAGGTACTTTGTTGGTTTACCAGCTCGTTGATGTCGGCATTGGCCTTGAGCATGAAAGCTGCAAAAATGCGGCAAAAACGCGTATAACACATATTGTGGGTGGAGTCACGAAAGTGACGAAATAAAATCAAGCCAAGAAGAAAAGAATAAGAGAAAAAGAGAGAAGCAGAAAAGAGTAGGAGAAAGACAAAAAGTAAGATGAGAAGTAGAGAAGAAGACTGAAGAAGACTGAAGAAGACTGAAGAAGACTGAAGAAGACTGAAGACTGAAGAAGACTGAAGAAGACTGAAGAAGACAAGAGGCGACGAAAAGGCGAAGAAGGAGATACCTTAAAAAAGCAGGTGCGGAGGAAAAGAAAAGCGAGAAAAAAACGAACCGTGCAGAGGGGGGGGTAGTTTTCAAGCAGTAGGGCAATTTTAGCATTATCCACTAAACACGCCGGCAGGTCAGCGGATTGTGAAATGCTGCCAGCAAAGTGGAAGGCGGCTGAAATTAACTCCAAAAAATAGAAAGCTCCCCACAACTTGCCGCCATGCACAATGTGATTTTCACATCAGTAGGTCTTGTACTGGAAATGGTTGCCAGACCAGAAGGCCAGTTCCCCTGAATTCAACTTGATGCTTTTCAAGACAAAAGATAGATGGGTGCAGAGCACCTTCGTGTCCTTCACTTTTCGCTGGCCGCGAATTTTGTTCCCTTCCACGCTGTCACACATGAAGTCTTTGAAGCAAAGCAATCGCATTTCTGGGTTGACCGCAAGAACATCAAGCTGTGCATTGCTGTCCCTATGACAGCAGAAGTCTGGACACCCATTTAAAGCAAGCCCGGCCCAACCAATTACACAGCCAATCAGAAGGGACACTGTGATCTTTGTCAAGCTCGAAGGAGTGTTGGACGTTTATTTTCCAAGAGTAGGTTGCAAGGACAGTTTTGGTCAGAGGACTTTCAGGCTGTGAATCAGCAGGAGTTGGTTCATGCCAGAATTATCCAAAGGGGGATCTCCGCACGGTGCAGCTAGGCGAGTGCTTCCAGCTCTGGTGCTGCACTTTCTGACCCTTTCAGAAGTTCAGGGGCTGCAGGCGACTTGAACAATCTGGTGCAACTTTTTCAACATGTGACCAGCATGTCAATGGTGACCTTCATTTAGTTTCATTCGTCAGGAAACAATGGCACTGATGGAGGGGTCCCTGCAGCTGTGAGCCCATTCGGTGTTGCTGGACTGCATTTGCATGCATTTGCGCTTTTAGCTTTTGCTCCTTCCTGACATCAAACTACAGTATATTCGTGCTTTTTCGTGCTGCATTTTTGTGGCAAGTCGGTCTCAAAAGCTGATGAANTGTTCCAACTTTTCAAGGCAGCTGCGCCTCCTCCTTCTATGCCGCATGCGGCTGTGCCATCTGGGGCATCTACTTTCATCTCAGCTGCTTGGCAACTATGACTGCGCATGTTGCAAATAGACGGGGTGAGTGGTGTGCATGATCCAAGCCAAGGGAAATTTTGTTGAGAGGAGAACGAGCAAAAAGTATCAAAAAGTGGAAAAAGGCCGAATCGTTCTGGCAAGCACAGGGGGCCCAACCTATACATGACTCAAGCATACTCCAGCCTCACAAAAACCATGAAGTGAAACCCGTGTCCAGCAAACCTAATCAACTACTACTCAGCCAATGGAACNCAACCTATACATGACTCAAGCATACTCCAGCCTCACAAAAACCATGAAGTGAAACCCGTGTCCAGCAAACCTAATCAACTACTACTCAGCCAATGGAACCACGTACCCCCTTATTCCAGCACGGTTATAGCACTTATGCCAATCAGATTTTTCCCACCTTTGTTTCTACCACCGCTGTTCCATGGTGACTCCAAGCACCGTTTTTAGACTGTTTTTGCAAGCACCCTTATTCCAGCTTTATTTCCAGCACCGTTATTCCAGCGTTTTTCCCAACACTATTGTTCACAGGTATCACTAAAGTTGTTTTCCCACCTCCAATTTCAACACAACTATTCGCCTTTATTTCTAGCATGGTTATTCCTGCCTATTGCAAGTCTTTGTCAAGCTCGAGGAAGTGTTGGATGTTAAGGGAAAGATGAGGCTTTTGCCAGTGAATGATCTTGCATATCCTTTGACATTATCGGATGCCTGCATAGGGCTAGCGTTTTTTTCTCTTAACAACAAAGCCAAAACTTGACCTTAAAATCTAAAAACCGTACCCTAAAACTTTAAACCGTAGAACATTGCAGTAAATCCTGAAAACCTAATGTCAAAATGGCAGCGCATAGCCAGTGTTTTTGTTCATCCTCTGGTGACAAGTAAACCAGTAGTACCGCACAAGGCGGTGGCGGAAGTTTCAAAGATAGAAAACCTATAGGAGAGGTTGGTTGCTGTGAATGATGGATGGCAGAGCGAACCCACTGATGGACCGAGTTGCAGTGGCAGTTGTAGTAGTTGTTGTAGTTGTAGTGAGAGTGGAAGTGGGAGCAGGAGTGGTAGTTGTGGTGGTAGTCGCAGTTGTAGTTGTAGTGGTGGTTGTAGTTGTAGTGGTTAGTGGTAGTTGTTGTTGTGGTGGTAGCGTAGTTGTAGTTGTAGTTGTAGTGGTAATGGTAGTGGTAATGTAGTTGTAGTTGTGGTAGTGGTAGTGGTGGTGGTAGTGTAGTTGTATTGTAGTTGGTGGCAGTTGTAGTGTTGTAGTGTTGTAGTGTTGGTGTTGTAGTGTTGTAATGTTGTAGTGTTGCAGTGTTGTATTGTAGCGTTGTAGCGCTGTAGCTGTAGTTGTAGTTCGTTTGTAGTTGTAGTTGTAGTTGTAGTTGTAGTGGTAGTTGTAGTGGTACTTGTAGTTGTTGTACGTTGTAGTGGTAGTGGTAGTTGTAGTGGTAGTTGTAGTTGTTGTATGTTGTAGTGGTAGTGGTAGTGGTAGTTGTGGTTGTAGTGATAGTGGTACTTGTACTTGTAGTTGTACTTGTAGTTGTTGTATTTTGTAGTGGCAGTGGTAGTTGTAGTGGCAGTTGTTGTATGTTGTAGTGGTAGTGGTAGCGGTAGTGGTAGTGGTAGTTGTAGTTGTAGTTGTAGTGGTAGTTGTAGTGGTAGTTGTAGTGGTAGTTGTAGTGGTAGTTGTAGTAGTTTTTGGTGGTAGTTGTGATTGTAATTGTAGTGAAGTAGTTGTAGTTGTGGTTGTAGTTGTAGTGGTAGTGCTAGTGGTAATGTAGTTGTAGTTGTGGTTGTGGATGTAGTTGTGCTTGTACTTGTAGTTGCGGTGTAGTCACATCCAAACTTCAAAAGTTGGCCCGAGACCTTCAGTTTGTAACGCTTTTGACTTGGAAATCTGCTTCGCGCCACAACGGCGTGCACTTTTTCGACATCGGATCGTCAAAAAGTGGTCCGAGCCCCTCAGTTTTTAACCCTTTTGACTTGGACATGTGCTTCGCGCCACAACAGCGTGCACTTTTTCGACATCAGATCGTCAAAAAATGGTCCAAGCCCCTCAGTTTTTAGCACTTTTGACTTGGACATGTGCTTCGTCCCACAACGGCGTGCACTTTTTCGGCATCGGATCGTCAAAAGGTGGTCCCAGCCCCTCAGTTTTGAACACCTTTGACTTGGAAATGTGCTTAGCGCCACTACGGCGTTCACTTTTTCAACAGCTCAACTTCCAAAAGTTTTCCGAGAATGATGTGTTTTGACACTCTTTACTTCAAAATGTGCTTCGCGCCACAACGGCGTACACTTTTTCCACATCTCAACTTCCAAAAGTTTTCCGAGAAGGGTGTGTTTTGACACTTTTTACTTCAAAGTGTGCTTCGCGCCACAACGGCGTACACTTTTTCCACATCTCAACTTCCAAAAGTGCTCCGAGAATGGTGTGTTTTGACGCTTTTTACTTCAAAATGTGGTTTGCGCGACAACAGCGTGCGCTTTTTCAACATCTCAATTTCCAAAAGCGTTCCAAGCATGGCCGTTTTATTTCAAAATGGGCTTGGCGCCACAACGGCGTGCAATTTTTGATCTCTCATCTGCCCAGATGGCTCCGCACCCGTCGCTTTAGCGAGCCTACTTTTTCGACCCTCCGGAGCCACAAAACATTGGAAAAACGCAGTGTTTCGCGACTTTCCTACTTTTTCACGCGCCTGCATCTTCTCTCTTCTGACTTTCTCCTCTCTGATCTTTTTTCTTCTGACTTTTTCCCTGTCTTAGCTTCTCTCTTCTGTGACTCTTCCCATCTTGGCTTTTCCATCTGTCCATATTGTCGGAAGTTTGACTTCTAAACTTCCTTCGATAAGACTGTTTGGCTGTGTTATTGTAAGGCTTCGCACACCGGCGATGCCCCAAGGGTTGTGGTTGTAGCTGTGGTTGTGGTGGTGGTGGTGGTGATTGTTGTTGTTGCTGCTGCTGCTGCGATGCTGTGTTATTCTGCATCTTGTAACCATCTGATCATGCATTTTTAAAATTCATTTTTAGGCCAAAAAATGGTCAAATAGGTGGTGTTCTTGCATTTTTCGAAGAGCCTCTGAGCAAAAAAACACCGTTCATACCGATGTTGTTGGCGCCTCGGAAGCCCAAAACCACCGTATTTAGGGTGCTTTTTTGGCACTGGTAGCAAAAACCACGATTTACGGCGTTTTGTGAACAGCACCTAGCAAAAACATTTGTATCTATCGCAGTTTTCAGCATGTTGCAAGAATTGCTTTTTCCATGCCAAAAGCGCCAAAAAACATGGTTTACAGTGTTTTTGCCTTTGGAAGGCGCCAAAAAACGCGAAAAAATTACCCAAAAGTGTCCAAAATGGACCGAAAGCCCTGCTTTTTGATAGGGTCGGCGGCCGAAGCCGCAGCCGGATCTGCAATGCTTGCAGCGACTTGCAGAGTTACTTAAAAAGGCTCAGTATCGGCTCCGCCGGAGCAAAGGCCGCCCCCAAAGACGGTGCTTACATATACGTTTCTTCAATGAAAAAGCAGCTCTGTGTAAAAGCTTCTCTGTGTAAAAGCTCCTCTGTGTAAGAATTTCTCTGCGTAAAGACTTCTCTGTGTAAAAGCTCCTTTGTAGACTTCTCTGTGTAAAAGCTTCTGTGTGTAAACACGTCTGTGTGTGAAGACTTCTCTTTGTAAAAGCTTCTGCGTGTAACAGCCACTCTGTGTAAAGACTTCTCTGCGTAAAAGTTTCTGAGTGTGAAAGCTCCTGTGTAAAGCTTCTGTGTGTAAACGCATTTGTGTGTGAAAACTTCTGTGTGTACCAGTAGTACCGCACAAGGCGGTGGCGGAAGTTTCAAAGGTAGGAAACCTATAGGAGAGGTTGGTGTCTGTGAACAATGGATGGCAGAGCGAACCCACTGATGGACCGACAAGTGGTTGGAGGCAGCGCGGTGTAGTTCTAATGTCGTGTTGTAGTAGTTGTGGTTGTAAATGCAGACGTAGTTGTGGTTATACTGGCAGTTGTATTTGCAATGTAGTTGTCGTTGTAGTTGTAGTTGTAGTTGTGGTGAAGTGCAGTGTAGCGTACTGTAGTTGTAGTGGTTTTCGTGGTTGTAGGTTTAGTTGTTGTATTTGTAGAATGTTGTAGTTGTTGTAGTTGTTGTAGGTGTTGTAGTAGTTGTAGTTGTAGTTGTCATGTAGTTGAAGTTGTAGTTGTGGTAGTTGTTGTAGTTGTAGTTGTAGTGGTTGTTGTGGTTGTGGTTGTAGTTGTAGTTGTTGTGGTAGTTGTAGTTATACTTGTAGTGCAGTGCAGTGTAGTCTAGTGTAGTTGTAGTGGTTATTGTGGTTGTAGTTGCAGTTGTTGTAGTTGTAGTTGTTGTAGGGTTGTAGGTGTTGTAGGCGTTGTAGGTGTTGTAGTTGTAATTGCAGTTGTCATGTATATAGTTGAAGTTGTAGTTGAAATTGTTGCAGTTGCAGTTGTAATTGTAGTGGTTGTTGTGCTCGTTGTAGTTGTAGTGGTAGTGGTAGTTGTAGTGCCGTGCAGTGTAGTTGTAGTGGTTATTGTGGTTCTAGTTGTAGTTGACTGTAGCATAGTGTAGTGTAGTGTAACGTTCCGAAACGAAGCAAATCTGCGAGATTTTCTGCATTTTCGACGGTGACAACATCAATTACTTACTTCGAGTGATCCCCACCACTTGACTTTATTTGGTATATAGCGTGATACATATTTTGACATTCTTTCTGGCAAAACTTTCTGGCAGGGAAGAGGAGGAGAGGTCTCTAGATTTCATCAGAGTTGTCCTCTCCTCCTCTTCCTCCTGGCATTCTATCTGACATTCTCTCTGACATATGCTCTGACATTCTATCTGACATATTCTGAATTCTTTCTGGCATTCTATCTGGCATATCTTCTGACATTCTTTCTGACATTCTTTCTGGCATTCTATCTGGCATATCTTCTGACATTCTTTCTGGCATTCTATCTGGCATATCTTCTGGCATTCTTTCTGGCATATCTTCTGACATTCTATCTGGCATATCTTCTGACATTCTTTCTGGCATTCTATCTGGCATATCTTCTGACGTTCTTTCTGGCATTCTATCGGCATATCTTCTGACATTCTTTCTGGCATTTTATCTGGCATATCTTCTGACATCTATTTCTGGCATTCTATCTGACATTCTATCTGGCATCTAATCTGGCATTCTTTCTGGCATGTATACGGGTTGAAGCCCGGCAGTGCCCACTGGGATCTGGCAGTCGCGGCTGAAGTCCGGCAGTGCCCACTGGGGATCTGGCACTCACGGCTGATCGCGGCTGAAGTGCCCGCTGAGCGATCTGGAGGTGGCAGATGGGATCCGGAGGCCAAGAAAGGGCGGGCAACCCTGGTAAAATCTCACAGCCCTCACCTGGCAGGTGGGGAATAACGAAGCAATTCGGCCTCGTGCCACTGCTTTTTGCGATTTTTCCGTGCCAGGTCTCTAAAATATTGCGCCTGCCACGAAAAACTGAAGCCAACCCATACGAAGCGCTGCAGCTGTCACGCAGGAAGACTTTAGCAAACCTGACGATCTGATGCTCCCAAATGACACCCCTCTCCGGAAATCAGCGCCCTGACCTTTGAACACGTCTGCTTGAAGTGTCTCTTGTATTGCGCCTGCCGCGAAAAATGCCTCTTTGCAGATCCTCTTCTAATGTTCCACGCCTGCCATCGTTTTTGCAAATCTTACAAAACCCACACGTTTAGCTCACGTTTGACCAGGCGCAGAACCCCTCGCGCCTGCCACACAAAACGACGTCCGGACGTCCAAACGTGCTTCGCGCCGCAACGGCGTGCGCTCTTTTCCACATCTCAATTTCCAAAAGTGCTCCGAGAATGCTGTGTTTTGACGCTTTTGACTTCCAAACGTGCTTCGCGCCATAACGGCGTGCGCTTTTTCGACATCTCAACTTCCAAAAGTGCTCCGAACCCGTCAGTTCTTAATTAACACTTTTACTTTACATGTGCTTGGCGCCACAACGGCGTGCGCTTTTTCCGCATCGCAACTTCCAAAGGTGCCCCGAGACGGTCAGCTTTTAACACTTATTACTTCCAAATGTGCTTCGCGCCACAACCGCGTGCAATTTTTCATCTTTCATTTGCCCAGATGGCCTCGCGCCCGCCGCTTTAGTGAGCTTACTTTCGACCCTCCGGAGCCACAAAACATTGGAAAAACTAAGTGTTTCGCGACATTCCTACCTTTTCACGTGCCTGCATCTTCTCTCTTCTGACTTTCTCCTGTCTGATCTTCCCTCTTCTGACTTTCCCTGTCTGATCTTATCTCTTCTGACTTTCTCCCTGTCTGAAATTCTTCCTGTCTGTGCTTTTCCCATCTGCCCATATTGTCGGAAGTTTGACTTCTAAACTTTCTTCGACAAGCTCCTGTGTGTAAAAGCTCCTCTGTGTAAAGACTCCTCTGTGTAAAAGTTTCTGCGTGTAAACGCGTCTGAGACTACAGGCTCCTCTGTGTAAAGATTTCTCTGTGTACAAGCTCCTGTGTGTAAAGCCCCCGTGTGTCAAGACTTCTCGGTGTAAAAGCCCCTACCTGCAAAAACTTCCACACTGTCGCCCAAGAGTCTAGTTTGAAAATTGGAACGCAAAAAGCGTACAATGTGTTGTAATTTACAGCATTTTGCGCTGTCAGATGACAAAAACATGTGTAAATACCACAGTCTAGGCCTCCGAAAGTGGCCAAAACTCTGCTATTTACGGTGTTTCCTGCACGTCACGATGCGCGATTTTTTGACAAACGTGTAGATACCAGCGTTTTTCGCGTTCAGCAAGACAAAAATTAGCTTCACGAACGGTAAGAAGCAGTGTCATTTACAGGCTTTCGGCGCCGTCATGCGCCAAAAGTTTGCGTAAATACCAACGTTTCAGTGCCCAAAAGTAGACACAAACACCGCTATTTACAGTGTTTCGCGCCTTCCACTTTTTCTTGTCATAGCAATCTTCGCTTTCGGGTGATTCGAAAGGGGGGGGAAGCCGTCTTATAGACTCATACGAGCGCGCCGGATTTCGTCCAAAAAGTTAAACCCAACCAGAGTGGATGATTCTTTGTTGTTTTTGGGACTGCGTCCCGGAGGGTCGGCGGCTTGGCGCGCCAGGGCTATAGAGCTTAGTCGCTCTGGGACGCTCGTAGTGCATTTGTCAGTGCACTCGTGGGGAGCCGGCGGAGCCGAATTTTAGAGCTTACGCTCAGTATCGGCTCCGCCGGAGCAAAGGGGGCCCCCAAAGACGGTGCTTACATTAAATGTATTATATGTTTGTTCCGTAAGAGAGCAGCAGCTCTGTGTAAAAGCTCCTGTGTGTAAAAACTCCTGCGCGTAAAGAGTTCTCTGTGTAAAAGCTCCTCCGTGCAGACTTCTCTGTGTGAAAGCTTCTGTGTGTAAACGCTTCTGTGTGTAAAAAATTCTATGCGCAAACTTCTGCGTGTAACAGCCACTGTGTGTAAAGACTTCTCTATGTAAAAGTTTCCGACTTTAAAAACTCCTTTGCGTAAAAGCCCCCTTGTGAAAAGACTTCTCTGGGTAAAAACTCCTGTGTGTAAATGCTTCTGTGCGTAAAAACATCTGTGTGAAAGCGCAATTGCGTGTAAAAGCTTCTGCGTGTAAAAGCTCCTGTGTGTAAAAGTTCCTCTGTGTAGAGACTCTTCTGTGTAAAAGCTTCTGTGTGTGAAGACTTCCCACCAGCAGCAGTCTCGTCTCCTCCCTCCAGCTTTCTTTCGCGCCACACTGTCATCTAAGAGTCTAGTCTAGTTTCAATCTGTAGCGCCGTTTGTTGTTGAAGCGCACGAAGAACATGTGAATAGCAACCCTCATTCAAAAATGGAACGCAAAAAACGCACAAAATGCTGTGATTTCCAGCAATTTAATACCACAATTTGAGCCTTCGACAGTGGCCAAAACACTGTTATTTACAGGGGTTCGCGCACGTCACGATGGGCGATTTTTGATAAACGAGTCAATATCGGCGTTTTCTTTGCGTTCAAACTGTAGTGACTGTAGTAATACTATTCGTATATAGTTGTAGTGGCATAGAAGCTGTAGCGACATAGTCAGTAGCTGTGGATGTCATTGTCGACGTTGTTATAGTTGTTGCTGTTCTCGTTGTCGTTGTCGTCGTTGCCGTTGTTGCCGTTGTTGCCGTTGTTACCGTTGTTATTTTTTTTGTCGTCGTCGTCGTCGTCGTCGTCGTCGTCGTCGTCGTCGTCGTCGTCGTCGTCGTTGTTGTTGTTGTTGTTGTTGAGGGTGGGGAGGACCCTAGCCTTAGCAAACTCTTTTTCCCTGACGCGCTACCCGTTGCGTCGGCCGGGGTCGGGGGATTTGGGCATGGGCGAACGTGGGGTTTGGAGGGGAGATGCTTTTGAGATGTGGAATCTCAATGGATCGGAGAATAGATAGGAGAAATTTGGAGAATGGATTTGATAAATTTTGTTGAAATGTGTTGGATGTGTATTGACGTCTCACTGGAGGCTGGCCCTTCTGGCAGCGCCGCAGGCACAGGAGGACTGATGCTCAGGAAATGGACACAATCACATGCCACGACTCGTAATGACCTCATATCACTCGAAATGCCTCGACATGTTTCACTGGAAGGAGAGAAAACGCATGCAACGGATCTGAATCATACGCGAAACATCCCAGACGCAAAACACCTTCACCATGCTTTGCGTTTCAGGCCTTCATGACAAAATCTCTTGACCAGGCCCACATATCAATGGCTTCGCAAATGCGTTTGACACCGATCCTTTGCGGGGAAGGTAGATTCTGAAGTGACAGAAGAAAAGGGTAGACAAGGGTAGGCAAGGGTAGACACCGTGACAAGGTTTGTAATTGTAACAAGGTCTACTCGTGGCCTCGGGGCAACTCTGGGCGCAGAGTCAGAGTATTTTCATTTCTTCAGGCCTACAGAAGACAAGGACGTGTTTTGGCTAGAAGTGTTCGTTTGTGTTTTAGCTCCACGGCAAGTGCCAAGGACCCAAATGACTTCTTTCGTCCAGGCTCCATTTTAACTTTGTGCTTCTCGTTTGTGTTGTGATATGTTGGAGATCTTTTTCTTTCAATGCCTTTGCATTAGGCTTTCGCACTTTGTACTGGCTGTGCACCTGACAGGTTCCGGAACAGCCGCTGCACCATGGCTGACAATTGACTGGCACAATCTGTCCAAACACCTTCAATTTCAATCTCAGGAAAATCACTTGATTCAAACTTGATATCACTTGATGTCTCCTGTATATAAGTATCCAACAAGCACAGTCTTTGCACCTGGGCCTGGTCAGCTCCCATCCGCCCAGCCAGAACCAAGTCCGCAAAGAGCCCAGGATCCCCTTGCAGCCTTCGGGCCTTCTGAGCCCAAGAAAGAAGGAGATGGACCATCTAGACGTATCGAGACATGTCGAGACATGTTGAGAAACGCCAAACCATTGTGTGGAGAACAAGCTGACAGCTTAGGGTATCTTGACTAAAGAAACGCCTTTAAAATCCTTGACCTGACAGTTCGAAGTGCACGCGTTGCAGTGTGCTTTGACTGATAGGACTTGCTGCTCTCTTTGATTGATTCCACGGGTTGGCGAAGTCAGATTGTGGCCTCAATCAGAAAAAGCTGCGGACAAGTGATCCGAACAAGGAAAAAACCAGAGACCTGCTAGATACATCGTTGAGTCATATTGTGATCATCTTGCCTATTTTGTTGTTCGATGTAGATGCGGTGTGGAATAGTTGCACCATGCCTTCGGCTGACAGGAGTGCCATGCATATGACCGCTGCGTTCTGTTTGGAGACAGTTGTTGCATGCTGCTGCTCAAGTGGAAACCACTGCGCACTTCAATAGCTTGCCCAAAGTGGCGGGTTGAGAACGGGCAGATGCGCTTTGCTCTATGGGTGTTGCCAGCATGTTTTGTTTGAGCAAAGAACTATTGCTGTAGGGCCCTGAATACCACCACCAGAGCCAGGCACCTCTAAGTTCCACTCGGGTGCCAAAGTTTTTTTAAAGGGCTCTTAGTATGACTATTATCTATCAGTATTACCATTACTATTATATCTATTTGATTCTATTTGTAGGTTGTGCAGATGTCGGTCTTGGAAATTGGACGGACGACTGCAGAAGGACGACTCCCATGCGGATCTCTATGCCTGCGAGTGCTGCGGCGGAGACTCGGCACTGCTATTTCCAGCTTTGGGAGATGTTGGTTTTGGGGTCTTGGCGTCTTGGGCCGGTCTTGGTGAACACATACGGATCCTTCGGAGTACGTGCCAGAAATCACCTACCGTACTCTTCTTTCCGTTGGTCAAGACAAGTTCCCAATGAAAAAGGAGGGCTATTTTTTTTGGGATTTTTTTTTGTTTTTTTTTTTGGATTTTTTTTTGTTTTCCAGTCTGGCTTCTTGGCTTTTGTGGCTTTTGCGGCTTTTGCGGCTTCTTGGCTTTTGTAGCTTTTCTTCTGAGTTTATATGCATGCTTTTGTGAGAGGAACTGGGACATGTTTTCAACAAGTGTCCTAACTAGCTTTTTTTTAAGTTCTGAAACCGTATTTCAGGACACTTGTTGATTTAAGGGCTACCGCCCCTGCCGCCGACCCCGGAAATCCTAAAGCAATATGGAGGTCAGACGATTCATTCTTGTCTCAGGCTTGTGCTAGACAACAAANTTTAAAAGCACCTCCCGAACAGGAAAACAGCATGGCACGGAAGGACGAACAAATAGAAGAAATGCATAAAGAGAAGCCTAAAGATGCCTAACGTTACGTGTGAAATCCTAGAAAGATAATGTTTTTAGACAGCTTTTCTAGCTGTTTTATAATGCTGCTGCTGCTGCTGNGAGAAGCCTAAAGATGCCTAACGTTACGTGTGAAATCCTAGAAAGATAATGTTTTTAGACAGCTTTTCTAGCTGTTTTATAATGCTGCTGCTGCTGCTGTTCTCCTGCGACCAAACAAAAAGGATCCAAAGGCATCCAAAAACACCTCGCAAACAGGAAAACAGCATGGCACGGAAGCACCCACTGAAGGACGGAACGGCGACAAAATGAAGCCCAAACATGGCGTTCCTGGTGCCCTCCCGGACAGCGAAACGCAGTGGCACTAAAGGTCGGAACGGCGACAAAATGAAGCATCCCGAGGCCTAACGTCCTTTCTGAATCCGAAAGAAAAGGTTTCAATCACAGCGACCCAAGCTGCCTGTTGCTTTGCTGCTGCTGCTGCTGCTCCTGCAGCTGCTGCTCCTGCTGCTGCTGCTGCCGCGGCAAACGCAGTGGCACTGAAGGACGGAACGGCGACAAAATGAAGCCCAAACATAGCGTTCCTGCTGCCCTGCCGAACAGGGAAACGCAGTGGCACTGAAGGACGGAACGGCGACAAAATGAAGCCCAAACATAGCGTTCCTGCTGCCCTGCCGAACAGGGAAACGCAGTGGCACTGAAGGACGGAACGACGACAAAATGAAGCCCAAACATAGCGTTCCTGCTGCCCTCCCGGACAGCGAAACGCAGTGGCACTG
>BGPT01000835.1:64622-94555 GCA_003297045.1 Symbiodinium sp. clade C Y103 | reverse complement strand
CGGCCGAACCGCGACCCAAGCTGCCTGCTGCTTTGCTGCTGCTGCTGCTGCTCCTGCAGCTGCTGCTCCTGCTGCTGCTGCTGCCGCGGCGGCTGCTGCCGCTGCTGCTGCTGCTGCCTGCTGCTGCTGGCTAGCTTTTGCCAGCTGCCTGCTGCCTGCTGCTGCTGCTGCTGCNTGCTGCCGCGGCGGCTGCTGCCGCTGCTGCTGCTGCTGCCTGCTGCTGCTGGCTAGCTTTTGCCAGCTGCCTGCTGCCTGCTGCTGCTGCTGCTGCTGCTGCCTGCTACCTTTAGCCAGCTGCTGGCTGCCTGCTGCTGCTGCTGCTGCTGCCTGCTGCTGCAGGCTAGCTTTTGCCAGCTGCCTGCTGCCTGCTGCTGCTGCTGCTGCTGCTGCCTGCTACCTTTGGCCAGCTGCTTGCTGCCTGCTGCTGCTCCTGCTGCAACAAACAAAATGTTTTTAGCCGGCTTTTGTAGGTGTTTGGTAATGCTTTGTTCTGGAAATGAAGCGCCCAAAGAAAAAATCTCCAAAGGAGCATCTAAAAGCACCTCCCGAACAGGAAAACAGCATGGCACGGAGGCACCAACAAATCGAAGAAATGCACAAAAAGAAGCCTAAAGATGCCTAACGTTACGTCTGAAATCCTAGAAAGAAAGAGATTATTCAATGTTTTTGGACAGCTTGTGTAGCTGTTTGGTAATGCTTCATTGGTAATGCTTCATACGCAGCTGTTGTAGGTGTTTGGTAATGCTGCAATGCTTTGGTCTGGAAAAGACACGCCCAATTGGTTTGGAAAAGACACGCCCAAACAAAAAGTATCCAAAGGAGCGTTTAAAAGCACCTCCCGAACAGGACAACAGCATGGCACGGAAGGACGAACAAATAGAAGNTGGAAAAGACACGCCCAAACAAAAAGTATCCAAAGGAGCGTTTAAAAGCACCTCCCGAACAGGACAACAGCATGGCACGGAAGGACGAACAAATAGAAGAAAAGCACGGGAAAAAAACGTAAAGATGCCTAATGTTACTTCTGAAATCTTAGAACAAAGTGTTTTTAGCTGGCTTTTGTAGGTATTTGTAGGTATTTTGTAGTGCTTTGTTCTGGAAAGGAAACGCCCAAAGAAAAAGCCTCCAAAAGGAGCATCCAAAAGCACCTCCCGAACAGGAAAACAGCATGGCACGGAAGCACCTACAAGTCGAAGAAATGCACAAAAAGAAGCCCAAAGATGCCTAACGTTANTCCCGAACAGGAAAACAGCATGGCACGGAAGCACCTACAAGTCGAAGAAATGCACAAAAAGAAGCCCAAAGATGCCTAACGTTACTTCTGAAATCCTAGAAAAATAGTGCTATTTAGACAGCTTTTGTAGCTGTTTGATAATGCTTTGTTCTGGAATTTTTGTAACTGTTTGATAATGCTTTGTACTGGAAAGGACACGCCCAAACAAAAAGTATACAAGGTTTAAAAGCACCTCCCGAACAGGAAAACAGCATGGCACGGAAGGACGAACAAATAGAAGAAATGCATAAAGAGAAGCCTAAAGATGCCTAACGTTACGTNTTTAAAAGCACCTCCCGAACAGGAAAACAGCATGGCACGGAAGGACGAACAAATAGAAGAAATGCATAAAGAGAAGCCTAAAGATGCCTAACGTTACGTCTGAAATCCTAGAAAGATAATGTTTTTAGACAGCTTTTCTAGCTGTTTTATAATGCTGCTGCTGCTGCTGCTGTTCTCCTGCGACCAAACAAAAAGGATCNTGAAATCCTAGAAAGATAATGTTTTTAGACAGCTTTTCTAGCTGTTTTATAATGCTGCTGCTGCTGCTGCTGTTCTCCTGCGACCAAACAAAAAGGATCCAAAGGCATCCAAAAGCACCTCCCGAACAGGAAAACAGCATGGCACGGAAGCACCCACTGAAGGACGGAACGGCGACAAAATGAAGCCCAAACATGGCGTTCCTGCTGCCCTCCGGGACAGCGAAACGCAGTGGCACTGAAGGTCGGAACGGCGACAAAATGAAGCATCCCGAGGCCTAACGTCCTTTCTGAATCCGAAAGAAAAGGTTTCAATCACGGCCGAACCGCGACCCAAGCTGCCTATTGCTTTGCTGCTGCTGCTGCTGCTCCTGCAGCTGCTGCTCCTGCTGCTGCTGCTGCCGCGGCGGCTGCTGCCGCTGCTGCTGCTGCGCCAGCTGCCTGCTGCCTGCTGCTGCTGCTGCTGCCTGCTACCTTTGGCCAGCTGCTGGCTGCCTGCTGCTGCTGCTGCTGCTGCTGCCTGCTGCTGCAGGCTAGCTTTTGCCAGCTGCCTGCTGCCTGCTGCTGCTGCTGCTGCCTGCTGCTGCAGGCTAGCTTTTGCCAGCTGCCTGCTGCCTGCTGCTGCTGCTGCTGCTGCTGCTGCCTGCTACCTTTTGCCAGCTGCTTGCTGCCTGCGGCTGCTCCTGCTGCTGCTGCAACCTCTCTTCCCTAACGCGCTCCCCCTTGCTGTCGACCGGGGTCGGCGGACTTCTTGCAACATGCTGAAAACTGCGTAAATACCAGTGTTTTTGCTAGGTGCTGGCCACAAGACACTGTAGATGCCGTGGTTTTTGCTACCAGGAGCAAAAAACACCGTAAATACCGTGGTTTTAGGCTCCCGAAGCGCAAAAAACATCGGTATTTACAGTGTTTTTTGCTCCNCTGCTGCTGCTGCTGCTGCTGCTGCCTGCTGCTGCAGGCTAGCTTTTGCCAGCTGCCTGCTGCCTGCTGCTGCTGCTGCTGCCTGCTACCTTTGGCCAGCTGCTTGCTGCCTGCTGCTGCTCCTGCTGCTGCTGCTGCAACCTCTCTTCCCTAACGCGCTCCCCCTTGCTGTCGACCGGGGTCGGCGGATNCAGCTGCTTGCTGCCTGCTGCTGCTCCTGCTGCTGCTGCTGCAACCTCTCTTCCCTAACGCGCTCCCCCTTGCTGTCGACCGGGGTCGGCGGATATATATACACATATGTATGTTCCACCCCTGATTGAACTCTTCACACGCATACCGCCCGTTTTCCAACAGGGATGCGTTGATGTTTCCGAGAAGCCTGTGACGCACCTGAAGCTGACGCCGCCTCCCCACAATGGAGTTGGTCGCGAAGAGGACTGGGTGGCTCCACATGATATGGGATCATGTCGGATGCTGGTGGGATCCCATCATGCGATGCCATAGTCAAAGAGGGAAAGAGACAGGGTGTGAGGCCTGCAAGAATACCACTGCAGGACTCGTTGATCAACTGCAGCATGATTCAGCCAAAGCCTCCGAAAGTGGACTTGGAAAAGTTGATGTTGTACACCGGCGAAGTCATGAGGTTTGAATGTGAGATGGTGCAGCTTGGCGGCCCATGGGTGTGCAAACTGTTGTTTCATATTGGTTCAGAATGAAGGGTGCCAGGATGCAGCAGGTTGGGAACATCAAACTTCAGCTTTCTTGACTTTAAGTTTGAAGGCATTGCCCTGGGTGTGGCTTCTGGAGGTCGGAACTCCCGTTTTTCTTGGGGTGGGTTGCCATGGTATGCTACCTGGTGAGATGGTGATGGTCCTGAGGAATGGAGAGCCCGAAGATGAAATGCGGCGCTTGGTGATTGCCTACTATTTGGCAGATGATGAAGTTGCTGTCTTCGAGGTGTCTAGGGGCACTGCTTGGCAGCTAAAAGCTACCGCTTTTTCGAAAGATGGGAGCTCCAAAGTCCTGGTATCATCCTCTCATTTTTGGATATGCTTACCTGTCTACCCTACTTCCCTGCCACAAGCACACACACAGACACAATCAGGAGCCAGTACGAAACAGTGGCCATATGGGCGGTCGATTTTCGGAGAAGCGCCGCATCAAGAATCCGGCCACTGGGGAATATTTCAAGTTGAGTGAGCCATGGCTGCATTCTCAACTCTTGACGTTTCCCTCGCCTTCAGTCCCTCAACGAAAGCCTAGCTCTCCCGAAAACAACATCTCCCGGGGTATGCAGTATGAACACCTCACCTGGGAGAAGATGGAAACCAACAATTGTGAGTCTGTTGCCGCTCCATCTGGTGCTCCAACACAGGACTTGTTCGTGGGGCAGACCGTGGTCATCGCGGCTCAGCCGCTCCGCATCACCCGTGCTGATGAGCACTGCTTGCAATACCTGGAGGCCCGAAGTGAGTGAAGTGACGCAGTGATGCAGACATCTCCAGAATCAGAAGGACACTTCAAGCCACTGAATTAAGCACTCTCAGGATGTCGTTGCCCAATCTTAGGTTCGAACCGTCATAACCGCAAAAATATTGAATCCTTCTCGAATCATTTCGCATCAGCAGTTCCTAACCGCTCAGAGCCTCTCTGCCACTTGACCTAGGCCCACCCAGAAGAGTTCCCCTATGCCAGCCCCGTGGCCTGTGCCCGACGCATCCTGCCATTGGCAGCAGAGCCAGAGATGCAAGACGAGAAGGGTGTTGAGCCAGACCGCTGCTTGGCGAAATTGGATAGAACTGTCCTTAAGTTGACCAAATTTCAGAGGGAGTCCGTAACTCAGTATGACTTTGAACAAATATACTAGGGAATCTATGGGAAACTGCCATCCTTCTTGGCTTTCAACCCAGTCTGCATGCCATCGCCAGGTTTGAAGGACCTGGCCGCCGCCGCAGGGGTCTACTTGGTGGACCACGAAGTGGTGACGCTGCTGCGTCACTTCGGAGTAGCTGGTGGTGACAACCAGCCACCCAGGGTCCTTGGACCCTTGGCACTTCAATGTGCTCAGAGCTGAACAGCCTTGCAGGACATGAAATGTTGCTGCAGAGCAATGCCCTGTTGACCCCTGTTTGATGGTCTGAAGGTTTGTGTGCTAACTGGTTCAATGGGTATTACTTGCTCACATCCAACCAGCAGAAAGGGAGGTTTGGGGCACGGCTCAGATGGCTTCAGCTGTTTCTACCGTCGATTTTTTGCGGGCCGTTTTGCCTGCTGGGGTAGCAGCACTGCCCACTGTAGGATTTTGAGGTCTCTATAGGAGGAGGCACTTGATCACGGAAGGGCAGACTTGCTGAGATGAATACATCCTGAAATTGTCAGGAGATGTGAGGCGGAAATCCTGATTCTTGCAGCTTGTGGAAGTAGAGACATCATGATGCAGCAGCCAACAACATCTAATATCTGAATTGCTAGGCAAGGGGAATGCAATCTGCCTTCTGTGATGTTCCACTGGGACAAGGCTACGTCTCACCAGATCTGCAGATGACTCGGTAGATCTGTCCCTATGGCATTCACCTCGAAGAAGGTCGATTTTGGTCCTGATCCGCCAAAGGATTTGGGCATAGCCAAGGGCACAGCAGAGTTGAGAGCCAGAATGATCCGGAAAAGGGAATGGTGGTAGAATGGTATCTGTAGGTTTGGTTGCGGGAGTAATCCTGCACCAGTTGTGACGCAGGTGCTGAGTGGTGAGGCATTGAAGTGTGTTTGAGCCATCTTTTTCTGTAGTTGCAGGCATGGGAAATTGCATGATGGGACAGCCATTTGTGGTTCAGGGGCTGAACTTTGCTGCCTGGCCGCGTGGCGCGTTTCTATGACGTCCAAGCTGAGCAAATCCATCTCCCTACCTGGGCTCTACAAGATTGGAACTGACAAGCCTAAGGGCTTCAGTGGCAACGCGCGGAAAACTACCCTGGGCTTCAAGACTGCTGGGAACTTGAAGTCAGCAGTGGATCTGAAGAGATCTCCCGAAGCTACTGAGCGCAGTCGCCACTTGGCATCCTTGCTGAAGACTGGTGGCTGGCGCACCTGCTATCGGGAAGAAGAAGATGGCCCCATGTTGCAGGACCACCAGTGTTCACGAAAATCACACCGACTGTACAGAGTATCATGGCCTTGCAAGGATGATCATGGATGATCGACAGGATTAAATTAAAGGTATGAAACATGTACGAGCGTGGCTCGAGATTCTGCGACCTTTTTTCTTTCGGATTGAGTTCCGGTGGAAAACACGATAGCCTGTCTGCCTTCAGGAGGAAGACATCATTCCCAAGAACATGAGGCACCCGAGGGTGAGCCCTGCGTGGCTGAAGCATGAGAAACAGGTCCTTCGCTGGTATGGATTCTTTCAGGACATCACCACGTAGGTTTCGCTGGAATGTTTCTCTCGAACTTCAATCCTTGAGGGAGCCATCTAAAACCTGCCACTGGAACACCAGAATCCATATCCATTTGATTCCATTTGTCCACGCACGGTTTTCCCTTCAAAAACCCTGTGATTTCCCAGCCAGATCAGCCGGTGTGAGTACCAGAGACTCACCCCCAGGAGACCGTGACAGAGAGCGCGGAGGAGAATAGTCGTTACCGGCACGTGTACATCATGTATTTCATGGAGGATGGGACCTTGGGCATCAATGAGCCAAAGGTGGAGAATTCGGGGATGCCGCAAGGCAACTTCCTGAAGAGACAGAAGGTGCAGAAAGACGATGGGACCTATCTGGGGCCAGATGATTTCCACATCGGTGCGGAGGTGACCATCTGTGGACATACCTTCCACATTTGTGGCTGCGACCGCTTTACCAGATGGTTCTACGAGGAAAATGGGGTGGCGATTGAAGAAGTGCCTCGGTCCTCTTGCCAAGACTCTATTTAGTAGGTATCCCTGCTGGGGCTTTTGATGGCTTGTTTCCTGTCCCCACTACCGCCACAGCAAGATCTAGATAGGATTTTGAGTCTTGAGTTCATACATTTCATTCAACTGTTTGATGTGTTCCCATTATGATACACTGTATGCATACATTTAGTATCATTTAGATACATTTAGTATGACCATAGCACCTATTCCAATCGGTTGCTCCTCGCGTAGTATTGGAGTCTGTCGGAAATGACATGCCGAGGATGAAGAGATTCCCATTGACACTTGGCAGACCAACTATCGCATCCGAAAGGCCAGAGATCGAGGTGGAATTCCGTTGACCAAGGGTGTGATGGACGACAAGGACGGAGCTGGCGCTGGAGCTCTTTTTTTTTGGTTTGATTGATAGCTGGGGACCTGGCATGAAGATCCCAGGTTTTTTTCCAATCATTAAAATCGTCAGGGTAGCAACATACCGATAACATACCCATACAAACTGCTACATTTTGAGTTTCCCTGATTCAACATGATTCAACTGGGGATTCCATGTAGCTTGGCCATTGCGGGCTGCAGGCGATGTTTCGAGCACTGGGAGGAATTCCTCCAGTGGATAAGAAGCTGGCGCAATTCCTGCTGAACGACCGAAAGGTTCTGCGCTTTAAGGCGCAGCCCTAGGGAATTTCATGGAAGTTTCAGGGGATTCCTGGAATTGGGGTGAGAGAAACTATCATGTTTTTTTTTCCTCCTGTGTAGATTTTTGGGTAAAACATGATTAAGAGGTAATTGACACATAGAGAATCGTAAAGGTCAAAGGATGTCAGTGGAAAGCCCAGCCCAGGGCTACTGGGACGACCATACCCCCTATGGCACCAGACTCTTGGCGCTGCGTGTTGGGGATGGGTGGGGAGAAATCAAACCAAAGGCCATTCAAAGGGACCTGACCAGGGATTTTTGGGACATTTTACTGCTTGATTGCTGTTTTCATGAAGGGATACAGGCGATTTCGTGCTGCAACCATATCGCCTTTTTCTTTTCAATTTTTTCCGGGCAGTGAAAATAGCCAGCTTGTGCGGGTCAAAATCAATCAACAGATTTTTAAATGGCAGCGACCTGCTCCAGATTGGTCATCAATCCTCAGAGGTGTCCAGCCTGGCGCTGAGGATTCTATTTCATTTTCCATTACTATTTAGCAGACAACACCTGTGAGATCAACGAGGCTGGAACCAGCCATGTCTCAGCTGGTGGGAAAGCAGTGGAAAGCCATGTGTGGGATCAAAACAGATCAAAACCCATGGTGCCATTTCTTTTTCCCGCACACCTGTCAACCACAGCTAGAAATTGGCATGTTTCACAGCAGAGATGCCCGAGTTTTGACCCTCCCGACATACCTGGGGGTGCATCCCAAGTAGTGAGTGATTTATGGCCTCCGTAAAATTCGGGAATATCCCACGTGTGTAACTGGGTTGCAATATGGTTTACCCACTCACTATCTGGGATGCACATCACATTATATCACCATGGATTGGTTGGTTAATGAGTTCGTCAGTTCGTTAGTTCGTTTATTCCTTCGTTCGTTAGTTCGTTCGTTCGTTCGTTCGTCAGTTGGTTGTTACGTTCATACGTAGTTGATTTGTTACGTGCATATGTAGTTGGTTGTTACGTTCATACGTCATACACACACAGATGTATGTATATATATATATTATAGTAATAATAATAGTAAAAACAATAATAACTACAATAATATTAATAATTAACAATAATAGTAATTATTAATAACAATGTTAATAATAACAATAATGTTAATAATAATGTTAGTAATAATGTTAATAATAATAATGGTAAAAAATAATAGTGTTAAGAATAATTATGTTAAAAATAATAATGTAAAAAATGATAATGATAATAATATATCTATACAGGTACACATTCATTAAAATCTCCCATGATTGCTCCTTCACATCCTCGATTCTCCGATGCTGTCAGCGCACTTTGTCCAGGCTCACTGTCGCAACTCAGGGCGAGCCAAGTGGCCGGTGCGGCGCTCGGATCCGGCGATCCCCGAGATGTGGATCCGACGGTTGCAGTGGGAAAATCATGGAAATATATGGGGACATCCCCCATAGATGAATGTTAATCTCCCACTGTTAATGGTTTTAATAAAAGGGTGACTAAGGATTTAATCATTCAATGGGATATTAAAGGGGTACTATGATGTAATAGGGAATTAATGATGGGATATTTCTTCTTAGCATTTGGCAATCAGCTCCATTGCTTGCAGGAAAATCCCCCAATTTAGTTCGATGATTTTCCCAGCTAGAAACCTTCATTTATTACAGCTAGCCCTGTTTGATTGCCGGAGGGTAGAATTTCAGCAATATCCTATCCTGCTGTACTAGAAAAGTGGTAAATCACTTTTTCTATCTTTTCAGGGTTGCCAGGTTGCCATCACTATTTTGGAGGTAACTCTGTTACCCCCCAATCAATCAACAGAGGTTATTGCCCGGGGGTTGACATTACCAACTTCAGCGAATTGCGCCTTTGTTTCGCTTCCCCTGAGATCTTCATGAAGCGTGGTCCATTGCGCAAGAGCCGCTGAGCTGCTATTGATGCAATTCGTGGCCCCCAGAACCAGCGCTCAAGGCTTTTGTGTTTTATGTTTAAGTACACTATTGGTCAATTGGTTGATTCAGCTGTGAATCATCCACCAGGAAATCCTCATTTTGGATACTATAGGTATATGTATATGTATATATATATATATATGTATAAGATATCCCCCACCTGCTCTCTTGGCCGAGGCAACTTTGTGAATGGGATTCCCGCCATGCTTTCTTCTCAAGCGCCACTGTATTTGCCAGAGGACTTGAAGGTGCCGCCTGCACCTTATTGGGACAAAACCCAGCAACATTGTCCAGATAATCAAGAGCCGCTCAGAGCCCAACTAGTCCGCTATACAGCCGGATATCCTGCGTCAAAGCGGCTGGGTACATCGGTGAAGATCGGAAGATCATGGGCAAATTTACTGACTCGATTTTCTTGGAGTTGGTCCAAGATGGTTTAAGTCTTTTGCTTTTTGGGGTGGTGAGTCCCCAAAAAACTGGATGGGACAATCCTTGATCTACAGTAGATTTGCCTTGACACCGCAGGTGGGAGACTCCATCAATGTATGGGGAAGGAAGGTGGCAGACTCAGTGTCGGGTGGCGACGCGCTGGCTGTCTGCGCCTGGCTCCATAAGAACCCATCCAATTTTGCAATGGACAGGAATGGATTATACAGCATACAGCATCCCCTCCAAATTGGGTTGATTAATGTGGAGGTTTCCTAGAATGAGGGTACAATAGCCCTAAATCCTCCATTTCAATAGGGTTTTCCACTATGAACCGATCCCCCCAATTTCTGGAACGCCCAGCATGGTGGGTTCACCACATTTCCAGGTGGTCCTATATGACTGTGATGATTTCACCCGGAAGTTTTACCTCGACTACCTGGGTCTCTTGGCTAAGTGACTTACTGCGACCCCATATGGGGGACTTTTTTCTTTTTTTTTCGAATTTTCACATATATAGAGCAGGTATGGTCAGACCTAAGTGACGCTGTACCCGGACTGGCAATGGACATGTTTTTTCTCACCATTTGATAGAAGCGGGTTTTATGATGTTCCGTGGGCTTCAGATGGTTTGGGCTGCTTGTAATTGGATGTGCTTAGAGAATTAGGAGGCAGGCGTCGCAGAAATGCCTGATTTTTCCCTGGAACAACTCCGCACTGGAAGGTATTGACCAGTTCGAGGGACGTATTGATGTGAGTGAGAAGCCTCTGACGCACCTGAAGCTCTCTCCACCTCCACACAACGGTGTTGGCAAGGAGTGGATCCGTTTGATGATATGTTTGACCAGAGATTCATGATTATTTTCGCTAGAGTTTCCACAATTTCACTTGAACATTGTTTTTCCCAATCAATGATGAAAATCCACATCATCCGGGAATTGTCTAAGAATATCTACATCATTTTGTTTTCCAATCTTACGCCCAATTTGTTGCCACCCTGGGTCCTAGGAGGAGGACTCCCTGCTGAACTGCACCATGATCCAGCCAAAGCCTCCCAAGGCGGCTCGATTTGTTGGTGGTTTGGATGGTGATTGATGGTAAAGTATTGGATGATTTGGATGGTGAGGAGGATCCTCTTTTGGAAACAGCTGCGTTTTTTTGGGTGGTGAATGGTGTCTCCATCCGCTGGCATCAACAAGAAAGATTCACCAAAACTCCATTTCGCCCCGCGTCCTTGCTGGCGGCGCTAGCACAAACTAGATTGACAGCTATGTGGGAAATTGAGAGATGTGGCTGAAGATTCATCATCGAAAGACAATGCAAACTTATCCATAATTCCATCAGTGTGACTGAGTCTGATTTTGTTTGCCATCTTTGATGATGCCGTCAGCATCCGTCAGCATTTTATTCCTATGTGGGTTTGTCTGAAAACAGGGCCTCTGATCCTACCTGATGCCTTGTTTTCCAAGACATGAAGCAGCAGCTGAAGGCAAACATCCACATGTGGCATGAGAGGTTGGAGGTCAAAAACAATTGACATCCATTTTTAGCCAGACCACTGAGATCAATAGCTTTTGGATGCTTTTGGGTTCGGCCAGGTTGATTGTTCATTGGACGGTTCCAAGGAGTATATATTTAGTTAGGGACAGGCTTGCAATCGCAAATGCTCTCTGTGTGGGGAGATGATTGGACACTCAGAAGACAAGTCAATCTGCTGCAGATTGATCTCGAAAGAATGCTGGTGTATGGTGGAGATGCTCTGCGCCGGGAACCCAAGATTCAGATGGAATCACTCACAGCAGTGTCATCACCTGAGAAAGCTGACAGGGACCCAAGCTTAGCGAGTATACTGTATATTTTTGGATCCCAACTAAATCCATCAAACCCATTCATGACTAGGTTTCAACCCCATTTGCACAGGTCAGGTGATATGATGCCTAGGAATTTCAACCCCACCTTTGCATCCAGGCTTCGAATGCAAGATGATCAACGGCGAGCCAGAGGACGAGCTTCGCCGTTTGGTCATTGCCTTCTACCCGGCGGATGGTGAAATGGCAGCTTTTGAGGTGCCATGGTGAGCTCGCCATGGCTTTCGCTTGCTGGTTTTCTGGGGTGGATCCCAGATGTACACACAGACACACACCAAACAAACACACAGATACCATGTGTGTGTGTACATATATATATATATATATATATACACATACATACATACATACATGCATGCATACATACATACATACATACGTACGTACGTACGTACGTACATACATACATACATACATACATACATACATACATACACACACACACACTCACACCAATAAGTTTGGTCTCATCAAGATGAAATTTCAGATGACATCTGCCGTTCTGGCCTTGAACCATTTGCGCCATTTTGCGCCACATGTCACAATGGTCCGCTTGATCTTCTGAGCAGGTTCCGGTGCGCAACAGTGGGCACATGGGAGGAAGATTCTCTGAGAAGAGGCTCTTGAAAAATCCAGACACAGGCAACTTGGATAAACTTCAAATGCGTATCTCATTCACAGTATTTGTCTCACGGGCTCCTCTTCTGTTGTGGAACGTATAGAGCAGATAGTGTGCAGCTCAAAGAACTCCCAACATTCCTTTGTCTGAGTCCACCTGTGATTGTGTCAGTCCCTTGGCCTAAAGCTGCCCTGCTCGAAGGGCATCCAGCATCAGAGGCAGCTACTTCAAACTCAATGACTTGTACGTGGGCAAAGTGATCACAATTGCTGCGCAGCCTTTGCCCGATCCTCACTGCTGGCCAAAGCGTGTTGTCCCTCTCCTACCGCAATGCGCAGAAACGTGCAGGCATGTAGGCACTGTTAGGCGCTGTTAGGCGCCGTGAGCTAGACATTTGCTTCCCAAGTTTTAGGCAAATCGTTCGGGCGGATGAGCGCTGCTTGCAATTCCTAGAGGTGGGAGGGGCTGAGAAGGTTCCAGGGAACCACGGTTGATTCATCCCTTTGAATGCTTTCGGATTTCTGTGTGTAAACTGTCCTTGCGGCGCGAGTATGGATACTCTGGATCGAAGATTGCTGTGGCACAGAAAGTTAACATGTCCCAATAGGTGTCAGCCGTGCATTTGAGATGATGCTTGAACTTTTCCATCGCCTACTAAACAGATTGCATGGTCACGTGCTGGATTTTTCCAATCCACATCAGAGGTTCAATAAATCAAGTCCTGTAAAGCTCCAAAACGTTGCCAGGCGCGGCCAAGGGAGTTTCCATATGCTGATCCTGTGGAATGCTCAAAGCGATTGCTGCCTCTGGCAGATCATCCAGAGATGTACCATGCCCAGATTGGGGCCGTGGGGCTGACCTCCTGAATGGTGGCTAATGAGATGAAAAAGAGTAGATGGTGGATGATGGCTTTGAGTGTTCACAACTGGCAATATTCATTAATATTCGAAGAATCAAGTTACACAGCACCACAACACTTCAAGTCACACAGTCTTCATCAGCCCAGCAGCTCCGAGGCAAAACCCCGACGGTGTTGACCCAGATCGTTTGAAGGACATGGCGGTGGAGGCGCGCTTCTTTCCTGCCATGGGGCCCGGGGTGAGATGGGCAAAGGATGGAAATGGACGCCCCGCAGGCTGGCATTTCCATTGTGGATCATGAAATCATCACCCTTCTGCGAAGCTTTGGCCGGGGCCCCTTGCAGCTGGTTTCCGAAGCAGCTGGTAGGTTGGGGTGAGGGATTTTTCAGGTTTGACATGTGAGCAGAGAAAAAACATTCTTGAGGATAGTGCGATGCAGCTCTGCCGGCACTGAATTTAAGTTCCCCACTGCAGTATAATACCAGCCCTGGAACAACCCTTGGTGATGAATGAACTTGGGAGGTACAGGGTGCGCCCAAAAAGTGATTTCATTTCCTCTAAAGTGGAACCTTCCCAGCCTATCCAGCTTTATTTGAACCTTGGGTCCTTTCGATCAACTGAGGCGTACCAGCTGAGACAGAGTCTGGTCAGCCAAAGGTCATAGGGCCAAAGGTGCTGGAGTGTGCTGGGGTGAGTGAATGATCCAATTGAAATCATTTGAACTGCTGGGCTGCAGCAAGCAGCGTTTCAAGCCATGGCCCATCAAATCATGCCAATGCAGACTGCTAAGGGAAGATAATGGAAGATAATGGAAGATACCTAGAGCCAGTATCGGCCAGTGATGTTAGAGGGCCATTGCGCTATGGCTTCTTATGGATATACTCAGCGTAGTTTCTCAACTTGACTAGCTCGAGCTTCATGTCATTCGAGAAGAACTCTGAATGATCGAAGCACTGCGTGAATTCAGCCGCGCGAAACAGCTGTACTAGATAGGACACTTGGTGACTGCTGACAAGGGGCAGTTTGTTGCTTGCCTGTGAAACAGGCTGCGACTCGGAAAGCTATTGCCAAAGAAGGTTTGAAGATGTTTGAAGTTTGACTATCTCAGCGCTTTCAAAATTCCATTTGGGAAATAGTGGGTATTTTATTGTCATCCCAGCCCAACATCAATCCGCAAATCTGCGTGACTCGTTGCCGGTCACCCGAACTGTTGGCCAAAAAGGGCCTCCCTAGATGCACAGACATCTGGGATCCGTGCATGGAGGCTGCTGGCGCACTGTAACACGCCCAAAGTGCCAAAACAGCTGAGCTTTCTGTGGAAATGTGTGGGCATGGATCAGCTTCTGCAGACTTGAGAGGTTAAAAGGCAAGCGATGCGAGTGATTGAAGACTGCAAGAATGTCTCACGCCAGGATGGAAGGGAAGGAAGGGAAGGGCGAGGAGAAGAAAAAGGACAACAAGGCTACGGCAATCGGCAAGAAGCCGAATTCACGGTGAGGGTCTGACCTTCTCTGTGAGAAATAGAGAAAACCAGAGGGACGAACCAGCGGCACCAGCATATCTGTTAAGACTGGGTTAGCAAGGCTTTCAGCATCCAATATCCGTCAAGTTTTGAGATCAGGAGGTTCCATGCAAGAGGTGTGTTGATGACAATGATTGCCAGGATGATGCTGAAGGCAACGTTGAGGACCATGGAAGATTCGGCACACCTTGAGTGCGCGGAAAAGAGACGACCAGTTTCCATCAATTTTTTTTGACTTCAAGCCCCTCAAATGACGGTGCTGGAAGACCCGTTCCTGTAAGATCTTTAAGACATGGCCATTTTTGGAGTTACCCTCTGGTGAACTAACATAACTATGGAAAATCACCATTTTTAACGGGAAAATCCACTATAAATTGCCATTTTCCATAGTTATGTTAGTTTACCAGAGGGTACACATTCATTCTTAGGAAGCAGGCGAGGCAACTGCAATCGATACATCTCCAGGAGGAGGATGTGGATGATGAAATCTTCGGCGACGACGATGACCTTGCAGGTTCAATCTTTCCTCCTTCAGTGCTAGTTGGGGGTTTCTCAAAATGGGGGATCCTGAAAACTGAAAACCATAGGTTTCAATACTATGGGGTACCCATGAAACCTCCATTTTCTATCATTTTCTCACAGTTGGTGATTTTCAAACAATTTCATGGCAGAATATCCATTCGATTTCTTGGTCAGAGGCTACCACGACTTTGAAGATGGAATGGGGGATGACTTTGAGGATGCTGGAGGCTGGGCGTGGGTACTCCAGAAAGAGACTTGTCCAATTTCAAAATGCATTCTTTGGGCGTCAGGTGGTGATGGTGATGCAGATTTCTGATGGCACCATGGACCATCCTGGAGAGTTGCAGACGTGACGGGCAGAGGGACGGAGTTTCACCTGTTGAGTGGTGTGGAAGGATGAAAAAGGCATAAAAAAGCGTTTTTTTCGAAAGTTGCGCTCCAAACCCGGAGATCCTTCCATAGGTTGCGACGTCCTGCGGCTGAGATCACAGAACTCCGAAGTGTTTAATAGCTCAAAGTTAGCCAGCAATTTGCAGACGCCACGTGCCCGATTTTTTCCCAATGGCATCGCGTTTTTTGCTTGCTGCTGCTGGAGCTGTGATGCTCGCGTGCTGNAAGTTAGCCAGCAATTTGCAGACGCCACGTGCCCGATTTTTTCCCAATGGCATCGCGTTTTTTGCTTGCTGCTGCTGGAGCTGTGATGCTCGCGTGCTGTCTTCAGGCTGCCTTTGTTGTGCTTCCAGGTGCCCAGGCACCGGCCCTTCGTGGTGCAAGGACTCAAGGAGATGCATCCTTTTCCAGCCTTAGCATGACAAGCGTGGCTGCAACCACAGCTGCCTTTGGCGTTGCAGCGGCTGTTGCTCGTAGCCGCAATCGAGAAGCTAAGACTGCAGCCAAATACACTACCCAGACCATTTTGCCATCCCTGGCCTGGATCAAGACTGGAGTGAAGGCATCAGAGTTGAAAAACACGGAGTTGAAAGCCTTGACTCTTGCCGGCAACGATGTCCTGATTGGCAAGACTGAGGCCGGTGCGCTTTTCTGCGTGGGCAATCTGTGCCCTCACATTGGCACGCCCATGAGCGAGGGCGCTGATGTGATTGGGGACGTGATTGTGTGCCCACTTCACGGATCTTCCTTCAAAGTGACCAATGGCGAACTTATTGATTGGTGCGTCTCTCCGCCCATCATTGGACCATTGACTGGCTTGATTGTGGAGAAGAAGAACCTCCTGGTGTTTGAGTGCCGTCAAGGAGGCTTCTTGGGAAGCGGTGAGGTTGAGGTGCTTGTGGACACCAATGCCAAGAAGGCCTATGAGGCAAACTACTGGAAGGGTCTGCTGGATGCCCAGGGCAAGGATGATGGCACCTACTACTGAGCGCTGCGCTTGGCAAGAGCTCATACCGTGCTTTCTCCCAGGCCAAANCTGGAAGGGTCTGCTGGATGCCCAGGGCAAGGATGATGGCACCTACTACTGAGCGCTGCGCTTGGCAAGAGCTCATACCGTGCTTTCTCCCAGGCCAAAAGGCTGGCACAAGCCAAGGCTGAAGCGATTGACCTTCGTGTGTCGAGTCAAAATGGAAAGTTGTGAGCGTCGTGTCCTGGAATGTCCTACAGAGCGTGCGTCACAAGCGTGAGTCAAAACAATCGAAGCAGGCAGGGCCGTCACATTTCTACAGTCTAGTCTGCGCATGCAAAGCATCTTTTCTTGATGGAGAGCAGCAGGTGGCAGCTCTCCCTAGCATTTTTAGATTTCCTGCTCAAGCATGACCAACACTATAGGGACAAAGGGCCGCGGCGTTGAAATTTGAGCCCCAGTTTGTGCGCCGCTTGGGTGCTTTTCTTCGGGCCAGCCTGCCATGCACCATGCCTCATATTTTTGACTCAGTCTTTCATTGCCCTCCAGAGGCAGATTGGCAAGTGTGCGCCTGGGCCTTGGTTGCTGGAATCAATTTGCTGAATACATTCATTAGTTGTGTTTGCTTGAGAAACTGTTATATCCACCCGAGAAACCCACACCATTGCGTGCCAACATGATGGAGTTGCTTGCAAGAAGTGGTCTTATGCCAGGGGCTTTTCATGCAGAACTTCCCAAACTCCTAGAAGATGCTGGCCGCTCAGTTTTATTTCCTGTCTTGTGACCGTGCCCGCGGCGCACGTGGAGACTGGCAGCACAAATTCTTCGCCTTGAGGACTTTGATGATGACTTCCCAACAACTTTCCTTTGTGGTTAGCATCATTACGAAAGTGTGCGCATGTAATGTATCAGTATTTTTAGATTCAAGTTAGCCAGCAATTTGCAGACGCCACGTGCCCGATTTTTTCCCAATGGCATCGCGTTTTTTGCTTGCTGCTGCTGGAGCTGTGATGCTCGCGTGCTGNCTGGAAGGGTCTGCTGGATGCCCAGGGCAAGGATGATGGCACCTACTACTGAGCGCTGCGCTTGGCAAGAGCTCATACCGTGCTTTCTCCCAGGCCAAATGGCTTGATGCTGTCTTAAAGACTGTGCGTCACAAGCATCAATCAAAACTTAGGAACGCAGTCAACTGCAGTGGGTGGATCAGAATATATCAGAATCAAGCTCTTGACAAGATTGAAAAAGCAGCAATGGGAGAACCATTGCTGTTTCTGTAGGGCAGTCTTTCCCAGTTTGATGCCTCTGCCAAGGCTCAATGCGGGCGACCAGGCTCTAGAGGCTGACACTGGATGCACTTGTGCAGGGCTGGACCAGCCCAGGGTTCATCCAGCCACTTCAACTTCGGAGAATTTATGAAAACCTACAGATGGGATGGAATGGGGCGCTATTTTGAGGATGACCCCAGGATGGCTTGAAACCACCGACCAGTCGATTTTAAGACCAATTCCTACCTGGATTTCCAGGATGAGAACCTGGATGAAGAGCTCAGGAGGTTGCTGGTCAGAACTTCACAATTTACCGCTCTGAACTTGATTAAGATGACTAGGAGTGTGTGAATTTCCAGCTTGAGTTCTTCATTCTTTGCCATCTTTGCCTTGGCCCCGCCATGTGGTAGGTTTTGGGATCGATATCCCATGGACGATAGAGCTACGACGCTCCTGTTGGGATGCCCTTTACACCTTCAGAGACGCGTGGCCGCCTTGGAAGCCGATTAGGATGTGCGGTTTCTTGTGATGAGATGAGATCTGGATCTATTTGGGAGGGGAACATGATGATAAACCATGAAAAACCATGACAAACCGCCATGGTAAGCCATTTTGAGCTGTTGGATGCTGTTGGATTTTGGGGTACCCTACTTGTGGACAATTTCGCTGTTGAGCGGCGTCCATGAGGTCATAGACACCTTCGATCCCAAAAACAAGCAGGAGGTTGGCGACTCTCCTTTCGTCATTTGAGAACGTGTCAGAAGGCTAGAGCAGAAACGTGAGCGAAATGGGCCTGAAAATGATGGGGATTCGGCCCAACTGTTTTGTTGATTGACACTGCACATGAGCAATTCTGTGGAGCTGTGGGGTTAGACCTTCAATCTGGCTGAGGTGGACTACTCACGGCAGGTCACCGGTTACATTCGAAGCCTGCAAGGGGAGGACATGGCCGGCCGGAAACGTGGCTACGAGGAGCGAACTGGGCCACTGGTGGTCGGTGGTTGATGGCTGTGAAGCAACTTGTGAGGAGGATCATGATGGAGCGATGGTTTGACACTCAGAGCCTTTTGCCAATCCCATGGGATTGAGGGGAGATTAAGGGGAGAAGGTACTGGAAGCCTTTCGCCAATCCCAGTGAGCCAATGATCTCAGCACTTGCTGTGATTGCTGGCCCTTCCAAGGTGGGCAAGCGTGCCCGGGTGGCCGAAAGCTGAGCTCCCATTGTTTTGGGGATTTCTTAAAAACTTTAAATCCCCAACAGATGGGTTTCAATACTAAAATTGGTGCAATAAATGATCATCGTTTCTCGAGGATTTTCCAATGTGTCAGGTTGGATTCGCAGGGAATAGCCATCGGCGATCGGTTTATTTCTGACACGAAACACTTTCGGGATGATGGCCTTTGAGTCGTGACGCCCTGGCGGTCTCCTGACGCTCTTGAAGCTCATGAAGTTCTGATTTGCCGAAAGATCTTGCCAAGGATGTAGCTTTTCCAACGGAAGCAGAAATTGCGAAGTTCTGCCCGGTGCTGAAAGAGGGGATTTGTGGCGAGTTGTGGCTTTGCCATGAAGAGATCACTCTGCTCAGTCAGGGTTCTTCTGAAGGTACACGTTATCCCATTGATGAGCCGGGCCCCCAGAGAGACTGTGTATCATGCTGAATCAGCTTCCAGCTGACGCATTGCAGCTGACATCAGCTGATGGTTTCAGCATGTGTGAAATGGTCAAACGTTGGCAAAGTTGGACGATACAACAACCAGCATCGTGGTCCCCCATCGATGGTGGTTTCCACCTCAAATCTGAGGATTTCCTAACACTGATGGGTAACCATACCAAGTATACCATACCCAAGTATACCATGTCTTGATGCACATGTGATGACATTTGGTGACACCAAACGGCCTCCGGCTGAGTCGGGCTGTTGATTATCTTCTCAGTTCCGATGCCGCGGTCCAGCAGAAGGCGCGAGTTCGGGATTTCGATTTCACGGCCGCGACCTGCTGAGAAACGGCAGGTGCTGTCGGAATTCCGACCGAAGGTTGAAAACGAACCTGACTATTCCTCGCTGGCAGCGACCTCAGCCTGGAATCGCAGTGAGTGTCGTGGTGCTCCATGGTATCTACAGGTCACTTCATTGGTGAAGAAGATGCGAGCGGCGGGAGTCTGAGAGACGGCAACAGGTGGAACACAGGGGCGTTCCAACACGAAGTTGTTGGAACTTGAGACGAAACTTATTTGGGGCACTCCTCATGGCCGAAAAGATCCCTTGTTTTTTAACACACAAAGATCCCGAACAGGATCCGTAGTTTGAACCTTTGCACCGATTTTTAGTAGGTTATTAAGTTATTACCAATTGGTTGGTTTATACACCTACTACTATATAACTATAGTTGGTTCATTAAAAAACCCGTGTTCAGTAAGGGTTTCCTTCGGCATTCCACCTGGCCCATATCAGGTCGTTAGCACACACTCTGCACACACGCCTGGCTCTCCAGGCGGGTAAAGGGGGAGAGAGTTGATCTTTCGTCTTCTCAAAAAAGGCATGTTACTGTTGCTGGTAAGTCTGGTAAGTGAGTTTAAAAAAGATGGATAAATAGATACATCAATTGATGAATGGATATGGATAGATAAATAGACAAATGCGTAAATATCGAAAAACAACATAGATAAACACATGAATAAACCTAGATAAGTTCAAACAAACATAAACATAAACACGTATATAGATAGAAATGTGCACATTTTCAAGGAATATCTAGTATAATACTGATATAACTATACATATCATACTATTATTTTCATTGTTTTATTAATTATCTTTGCTATAATTCTGGGCATTATAGCGAAAATAATACGTATTGCTGCGAAGAATACCGGATTGTCGCCATTGAGATGGACTAGCATCAGGAAATTTCAACCAATTGAAAGTGATGTTCTGGATTACGTATCAAATAAAGTTAATTACAATAACTACAGTATTTTATATCATGATGTTTGATTGCCAGATGATTTTTGCACCAGATGGTGCCCAAAAGTCTTTCAACCTCACTCTGCCATGCGGACTGCCTGGCCATTCAGCGGATTATGGCGGCAGGTCCCACTCTGGAGAGGCTGAAAGAGTTCAAAGGTGCCATGCGCCGCACGACAGCAGCACTGAGCATGTAGTAACAATGATGAAAACTACATGCATACACACACACACACATATATATATATATATTATAAATATACACAAAAGTACATAAGTTTGATATTTTGATGGTGACGGTGATGGTGATGGTGATGATGATGGTGATGGTGATGATGATGATGATGATGATGATGATGATGATGATGATGATGATGATGATGCTGATGCTGATGCTGCTGCTGCTGCTGCTGATGATGATGATGATGATGATGATGATGATGATGCTGATGCTGATGCTGCTGCTGCTGCTGCTGATGATGATGATGATGATGATGATGATGATGATGAGGATGATGATGAGGATGAGGATGAGGATGATGATGATGATGATGATGATGATGAGGATGATGATGAGGATGAGGATGAGGATGATGATGATGATGATGATGATGATGATGATGATGATGATGATGATGATGATGATGATGATAATGATGAGGATGAGGATGAGGATGATGATGATGATGATGATGATGATGATGATGATGATGATGAGGATGAGGATGATGATGATGATGATGAGGATGAGGATGAGGATGATGATGATGATGATGATGATGATGATGATGATGATGATGATGATGATGATGATGATGATGATGATCACGACGATGCAGTATGACCCGCTATGGCTGGCCATCGTGGTCATTAGCCGCATTTGTTAGCTGGAAAGCTCTGGATCATTTGGGTTGTGATGTCGCCCTAGCCCAACGTCTGTGGCCAGACCGCTTTCCTATGGACGAACGGGCTTGGGATTTCCTGCTTCTTGCATCTGGCCATGTTCAAGAGGCTCCTCACAGTGCGACATACAGCTTTTCAAGTGCACGCGTCTGAAAGAAACATCACAAGTAGTAAGGGCAGGGATGACAACATATTTAATATCTTAATGTGTGATATTGTATTGTGATTCTCCAAGATTGACGAAAATCACACATCAAGCGTAGACACAGAGATGCGCAGTCCAAATCATCACAGCTCACCGGTGAGGAGCATGAATGAACATCTAGGGCACCCCTAAATCCACCATGTTCAGAGAGATCCATGATGCCATGTCCAGTTGGAGACTTTTCAATGGCCTCAGATCGTGGTGAACGAGTTCCAACCTCGCCGCCCCGACGATGCGGAGTTCTCTGCAGCGGCAAGGGGCCCAAGGGAACAACATCTGGTACCCTCTGGTGATTTCATAGGTTTGTAATGAATTGTAATGATATAGATGGCTTATACAATTAAAAATTAGATGATCTACCTATTAAAAATGAGTGGTCACTTGGCAAATGATTAAATTACCAGAGGATAACACAGTTCGCAGACATGGGGATACATGTATGATAACAATAATCAACCAAGTCGACTGATGGTTAGTCACTGGGCTTTAATATGCTTCAATCAGGATATCAACCACATCTTGGTTGGTGCCTATACCATATCATCTATCTGTGACCTTTCGTCCAGGATTTGTCAAGGCACTGGATGCTAAAAAGCTCCCATTCACGTATTCATGGACATGATTCCCAAGGGCAAAACATGCTGACACGGTCGGATCAATTCTGAAACGGGCATAGCTGGAAAACCTCGCATACGAGGTGGGCTGGACTTGTTGATTTGGCCCGGCCTGTCCTGAGACGATCAAGGGACAAAGGTCTTTTGGAACATCACGCACTGAGCGTTCTTAGGCTGCTCCCACTAGCTGCTATCCCTCAGTGTGAGACTTTTCATTCGATTTCGCTTGCCATCTAGGCAGCGGTTCCAGAAAGAGCCACCATTTTGCCATTCTCTCCCCCATAGTAGATATCTCACACGGCCTCATCATCAAGAAGGCCAACCCATTGGCATTTCTTTTTTTTGGCAAACAAGCCTTATAAACCTTCATGAAGAATCACCGCCAGCGATGGTAGACTTCGCGCTGGCCTCCCGGCATTGCTGTGGAGATGGAGACTATGTGGTCGCTCTAGACACAGCGCGCAGCAGACTGGTGGCAGCAGCGCAATCCCGCAAGGCGCACGGTGGCTGATTGCTTTGATCAGGGAGTGAAATAGGTACGGGCAAGAGATCAAACCAACAATAAACTTTTGTGGCTGGGGCTTGTGTTGAACTGATTGGAGATCGAATAGCGAGAGATCTGCATGTTTGTGTGAATATGAGCTGATTAAGATGGAAACCATGTTCTGCGGCTGCAAGCCACATCACATCAAAAAGTACCGACAAAGACCATCATTGCATGTGGCTGGAGAAGACCGTCATTCACAGACTTGGATGGAATCAAACATTGACAGGAAACTCCTATGTTTCAGTATTTGTCATTGTCGCACCCCCCAAAAAAAGGATTCCCCAAAGGATTTCCTAGCCTTTTTCATTGAAAAAAGCCAGGGTTGCCGGTCAATACCCAATTTCAGAAACCAAAATTAGGGATGGATTATTATTGGGTTTACCTCATTACATCTGATTACCATCTTTTCTGGGATGGTAACATGACTAAACCATCATGACTATAGATACCATCACACCGTCGCTTTTTATTGATTGGAAAGTTTGGTTATTTTTTATGACTATAGACTATAGATACAATAAACTATAGATACTAATCCATGATGATCAATGATGAGTATTACAGTTTTTTTTGATAGGTGGGATTGTACCACGACAATCGATTATAATAAGTATAATCCCTAATATGGTATAATATAGGTGGTAGATTTAATATAGTTAAGATACTAGTACACTATATAGTACAAATCTACTAAAGTTGGTAAAACAATAATAAACCATCCCCAATTTCACCATAAATAGGTTGTATAAACCATTCCCAAATGGGTAATTTACTATTGTTTTACCCACATTTACCTTATTTTTCCCAAACTACTCCAGGGCTCCGGCTACGTGGACATTCTGAGCCAGGACTCCTTGCGCCATGTGCAACGCCTCGAGGTGGCAGCCAGCCATCTGGTGCCACGGCATGGTGCAGGTTGGGGAGCCACAACGTAGCTGGGGTTATCTCACGAACCACGGGGATTTATGTGGATAGATATGGATTAATATGGGTTGATATGGACCCATATGGATTTATAGCGGATTCATATAGAGATGGATATTGATATGGATGAAGTATAGTGGCCAACAGACCTGGGGTATAAAAGATATAAAAGCATGATTTTTGTAGGGATATATGATGGGCCACAACGATAAACAAAATAAACCACACACACAGTTTGTAGTTCGTTCCTGTGGATCCCACATCATGTGAGATGCTGATGATGTATTGGACTATGATATGAATCCCGGGAAATGGTCGAGGAGCAAATGATACTATGGGATCATGTGGGACGAGTATGGGATTGCATCATATTTAGATCATTATATATGTTGCACTCAGATCAGCATTGCATCATCATGTTACGTGTATACACATATATTGATTAAGATCATTGTAAATCTGTGAATGATCTGGAGATCTGAGTGCAGGAAAAGATAGGTAAATAACATTAAATAACTAGAGATGGATGACACACAGCTGTCTCTAAGGGCAGGGATGCCTGGCCGGGAGTTGGTGGGAGCTGGTGCTCAGGCCTGCTATGAGGACACCTTGGTGGCCTGCTGTCAGGCGGACCGAATTGACGTTGTAATCATTGAGATTACTATGGTCATTCTATCAGCTTCGTCATATGAACATGAGAACAGCATTCTCCATTTCCGTCTCCATCTCTAGCCCTGGAGTTGCCTGGAATGTTTGATTTTCTGGCCAGGACGGTTCAATAAAGCTTTGGGACCTTCGCGTTGGGGGGCGCCCAGCCCAGCGGACCCTTCTGCTTCTCATTCGCAGCTTTGGGCTGTGGAGGTTTCCGACCAAATCCACCCAGGGAATGAGATACCTCTGGCATTTAGCCGAGGGGTGATATTCTTCCAGAGTCTCTCAAGTCATGTTGGCATGGAACGGCCCTTTGTCACCCCTTAGTTTGACCAGTTGCTTGCAGCTCAGGGAAGACTTGGATGAGCCTGCAGTGTCTGTGGCAGTTGCTGATGGTATTTGTGCTTGTGCTGTGGGCACATCTGTGATGCTTCTTGACACGTTTGCAGCTCAGGAAAACCAGAGTGCAGCAAGTCACTTCTGTTTGTGAGACTAGTCTGACTAGTCATAGTCTTCAATTGCGACATGGGCATGCAAGAAAGCACGGGTTGAGAGTTCAGACTCTCTTTTGCTAGGTCATCCGGTGAGGAGATCGCAAACTTTGAGGACACCCACTCAAAGGCAGTGACTCGTCTGAACCTTTTGGATGCTGGATGCTTGAACTTCAATCTCAGGACTCCACCGAATCGGCTTAGTATATCTAGGTTTATCCAGGTATTTTTGGAGGCTACTAGCAATTTCATCCAATTTCCGCATTTCTGAGGCATTTTGCTGATCTTTTGGACCCGGGTCCGGCCATTGAGGTGTCCTGCCTTCGATTTCATCCCAGGGTTCCAGCCCACTTGGTGACTGCTGGTGATGATGGACTCCTGTGTGTGCTGGACACCGAGCGGATGTGCCTCGGCTTGTAGAAGGCCACTTCCCAACAAGCGACCTATAAAGATTGGATATGGTTCTAGCCCAACAAGGGTTTGAAAAGTCACTAGCCACTATAAAAAGAGGGATATTCTAAGTTGTTGTCTTTTTGATCTGCTCACACAGCGCTCCGCAAGGCCCTCGGAGGATGACTCCTTGCGCCTTGCCATCAACAGCGAAGAATCCGTGGAGCGCTTCAGCTTCGCAGCCGATGGGGGCCTGACGCTTGGCGCTGTGGGAAGTGCCTGCGAGTCATGTCGATGCCCCCCATCTGAAGGTCTGACCAAGGTGAAAAACCGATTCCTCAAATCATGGCGTTTCTTTGTGGTTGTTGAGTCAGACGTTTGAATCGTTTGGAGAAAAAACTGCGAGCTTCTACTTTTCCCCCCCTCCCTATGGCCCGTGGAAAACCATCTAAAAGTACACGGAGCTGTTCTTGTAGACATTCTTCAAAAGTTCAAAGAACCCCCAAACTAATTCTCCCCAAATTATCTTAAAGTCTCAAACATTCCTCCAAAGCTAAAAGAAATCCCCAAAGCATTTCCCGCCAAGATTCTCTGAACCATTTCTGAGCTCAAACAAATCCCCCAGGAAATATGGCCCAAAATCCACCAGAATCCGCAAAAATTGCATGGCTGAAGGCTGTGTAGCATCTCCACCAGCGATGTGCTGCAGCTGTGGAGTCTACAGGCGCCCAGGGAAGGTCAACGCTGCGGACGCCTGGGACGTCTGCGCAGTGAGGAACATGTGCAGGTGGGGTCTGTTGTGGAAGGGGAATTCGGTGATGAAGCGTCATATGACAATGTTCATTCCAAGTATTTCGAGGTGGAATGGACCTTCAGGTTTTGTCAAGTTTTTACATTCAGGATCTTTGGGAGGGCTTGAATGCTTGGGAGATCCCAGATTTTTGGGCCAGTTTGGGGGAGAAATCTAGCAAATGCCGCATGTCAGGGTCTGAGTTTGTGGGGCAGATTTTAATTTGAAAGGGGAAGTATCGTTGACACCAACAAGTTTGGCTTGTGAAGATCATTCTTAAAACATCTTAACACATGGTTGTGTGTTGGCGTGTCTTGGCTCTCCAAATCTCAGCCGAGGTCGGCGAATCCGACGGCCTCCTGGATTGAATTGAGTGTATCCCAAGATTGAGACTGTTTTGATTGTGCAACTTTCCTTTCTTGCTATCTTCTCTGGGGTTGCGATTCCTGAGGCCATGTGGTAAATGTCCTCTATGACAATCGCTTGGGATCGGCATATGTGCTGATGAGCAGCGTTCGGGGGAAATTGTGCTTATACCATTTGAACCTGGAGGGCGCCACCTACGTTGCTGACTTGAAAGATGGTAAAGGTGCGTTGGTGGCTGCTTTGAAGTTTTTTTGATGCTGAATTTGGGGAAGGCGCCAGCCTAAGTACCCAGCAATTCCCCAAATTCAGTAAAACAAAATAAAATCAAAAATTGTTTAAGCTGGGGTGGTGGGAGCCAGTGGGAGCCAGCGGGCTGCCTTTATGACCAGTTAGGAGGTGACACCCCGTCCCTGGCAGGTGGGCACAAAGCTCTCGTCCGAGTGTCCAGTGGCTTTGCTGAGAACATGTTTGTCACTGGTGGAGAGGATGGCAATCTGTGCCTTTGGCGGGCAAGAGATGCTACAGGCACTGCAGGAGTTTGCTGACTCGGGTGTAGCTGCCGTTCAAATCTGCTATGTTGAGCAGTCTACTTCTTTGGGTAGGGTCCGGAGGGTCCCTATACCAGGGGAATCTATTGAAGAGCTCCTATGTCCCTGACAAATCCAACCATAAACTCCCTGTTTATGGGTCCCCAAACTGAACAGATTCACTATACCACGGTTTCCAGTGGAAGTGATGGCCTGCTGGCAGCGGCAGGAGCCTCTCCTGATGCAAAGCGCCAACGATCTTCATGAAATTCACCACCTACCGGGACCAGTGAGATATGATGTGCCGCGCCAGTGCATCGACCGGAGGACTCTTCAGATCACCCCACTCCCTCCACAGCCCGCTGCGAAGATGCAGTGACTTCGGCAACGATTCGCCGAGAGCATGTACATGCACATGGACCGAGAGCCTCAAGCAAGCAGAGTGCCATCATTGCAACTAGCATCAGACCGGAGATTCTGCTTGGAGTTCAGCTGCGATGCAACGATGCAATGCTGGGCCCGAAAAAGGATGCCAGCCTCAGCTGCGACACGTAGAGTGGAGCTTTCCTTTTACGGCCATGTTCTTGAGGTGACAGCTTTTGCCGTGGCCTCAGCCGTAGCAACAAGACCGAACAAGACCACTGCTATCCATAGGAGGGTGCAATTGACGGACTGCATTTACGTACGTGTATAGGTGCTGGCATTGTGTATATCTCCCATAGTGAATTACTTCTATCTCCATTTCTCTGGTCCATCCCGCTCCCTCTCTCCCCTGCCCTGTCTGCACACGCATGATCGATCTTCTGCCTTCTGTCGTGCGGGTTCACGAGCCAGTTGGGGAAGAAACTGAACGCGGAGCAAAGAGACATGAATAATGAAAGGAAGGGGACCAGTCAGGAAAGAATCAAGAAAAGAGGAAGGACATAACGGCAAAAGGCAACGAAAGCGAGGACCCATCCCTTGACAAGAGAGATGCTTTCAAGACCTTTCAAGAAGGAACATAGGATGATATCTTGAGATATCTTGCGTGATCTGCCTCCAAGAGGCCTCTGACCTTTTCTCAAGGTGAGGTCCATGTCAAAGCCACACATGGACAGCAACTGCATCAGCTAAGAGCTCAGGATGGGGGTGCCCTGGCAGACCATGGATGGACGGACCGATGGGCTGTTTAATTGGGGAATACCATTCCTCTGGCTTTCGTTTTTTTGGTGCAAATCCTTTGAGTCGTCAACCAGAGTTTATCATTCCTGGGTTGACTTTATCTTCAGCAAAATGTGACGATGGATTCATAAGACAGACCTGCAACCTCAACAAGGCAGAGCCAAGCTGGATGGCTTTCGGGAGAGATACCCGATGGATGTCGGAAGCCCAAGCGCGGGATCGCCGCGGATCCGGTTGAGCCTGGGCATGTCCCTGTTGAGCTGCAGAGCTCAGGGGGTTGCAGCTCAAGATTTTCAAGACATCTTTTTCTTGTCCTATTTGGGATGATGATGATGATGATGATGATGATGATTACTTTGGAGCGGTGAGCCTGTGCTAAGGACAGAGCATTTGAGTATCTCTGCACAGCTGGTACTGACCTACAATCAGAGGCAGACGGGTCACTGCGCTCATGCTGGTATAGGTGACAGCTCCCGTTATCAGATGGATTGACAGAGCTCAACACAAACCTGTGAAGGTGCTTCGCAACTTTGCCCCGAAGAATGAGAATGTGCGGTTCTTGGATCGACTGCCACAATTCCTTCGCCACTTGGGATTGCCCAACTGAGGAGACTGACTATTCGCGCCAGCCAGAGGCTCAATTCACAGATGATTGTGGCAGTCCTAGGGACCACCGTCAGGCCCAGGGATGTACCAGATGTACTATAGTGATCAGCACTGCACATTTTGCCACTGACGACCTGGGTATACTGGGCGCTATGTGTAGTTGGAATTGCGTCTGAGGATCACAGCTTTTTTGAACCTCCGCTCCAAGACTGTTTCGCAAGGCTGGGTATTCAGGATATAGCATGGGACCCTTGAACAGATCTGTTCCCACCATCATTACTCAAACATGCTAAACATAACTAAACCATATCAAGCCAGACTATACTAAACCCAGATTTGTAGGATTTTGTCACTTGCCGCCACGCCCCCATGTCCCGGCCCCTCTGTCCCCTAAGTGTCAAGCCCTAAAGGTGTGATTGGTGTTGAGGAATAGTGGTTTATGTACCCATGCCCCCATGCCCCTATGCCCTCATGTCCCCAGCCCCCTGTCCCCTAAGAGTTAAAGCCTAAAGCTGTGAGTGTTGTTGAAGAAAAGCCGCTGCAGGGGGCGGCTACACCCCGAGGGAAGCGCCGCCCTGGCGCCTCCGGGACGGCGAAACACATCCGCGAGGCGCTTGAACCTTTGGTCGGCGGCCTCTAAAAACCAATAGTGTGCTGGGGAAAACGACCCATAGAAATAGATGATTTATAGAGATTCATCGATGATTTACCTATTAAACATGTTGATGTACATGATCTGTACATTGATATTCTGATGATTTACCTGTTACAAATGGTGGTCGACAATAGCTACCTTAGTTTATGGTATCTACCTATATATATATATATATATTTATAGTTTTTTTTGTGGATACTTCCTGGTAATCAACCTGCAATTCTGCAACATCATTTAGATGGCATGTAAGCATGGTTGGCAGAGGACTTCATCCGCTATTGAATCATATCAAGAAATCAAGGGATATCACCATCTATCTCCAGCTTGGGGTATTTTTTTTTCCCGAGAGCGTCTGAGCGAAGGGTTCTTCTAACTGTGCAGGTCTGTTATACATCATCATATATCTCTCTCTCTCTCTCTCTCTCTCCTCTCTCTCTCTCTCTCTCTCTCTCTCTCTCTCTCTCTCCTCTCTCTCTCTCTCTCTCTCTCTC
>BGPT01000835.1:12775-61461 GCA_003297045.1 Symbiodinium sp. clade C Y103 | reverse complement strand
TTCTATTTCTCTCTATATATTTCATGTTATACGATTTACACAATTACATATCTCACTATACTTCTCTTCGCTCTCGGGCCATCCGTCGTCTAGTTTTTCAATTTCAAGCCACGGTTGCAGCTTCACGGAAATTGTCAAGGTAAGGGATCATTTGGAAGCCACTTCTGGCAGCATCATTCGCCTTCGCCCAGTCCTTCTGCACCATGTATATAGGTCACTGTTTCAATAGGACTCACTTATGAATGGGTCAACTTAATGCTGTCAGATCCCGGTGTCTGAACGTGATCTCTGAACGACGGAACGGAGTGATCATCTGGTGATGGGAGGTTTGTGTGTCTGAGGTGGTTCCCTAACCACTTTATCAAACCTCCCAACAGTTTCAGGCAATTTTTAGGGTACCCGGCTACCCAATCTTACTCCCTGCATTCGTTGGCATGTGGGCTATCCACATCGCAGCTTCACCAGGGAGCGTTTTCGCAAACAGTGGCCACTTCGGGCACAGAGACGATGGAAAAGGAGACAAAGGGGATGGCAAAGGAGGCCAGTCACAGCACCACTTGTAGATGCACCATGATGCACCCATGGGCTGGGTTGAGACCCCACAGATCACAGCTGGTCTTAAAGGCTTGTATAACTGAGACATTTCTGTTTGGACTTCTGGCAGTTGGCATCGCACTGTATAGGTCAAGATCATAAGCCAAATGGCCACTCATTTTTTTGGCCGTCGCTTTGAACATGCATTGTCAGTCGTTACGATTCACATTTCCAAGTATAACATGATGCCCATGAATCTTGATCCTTCTGAATTTACACACAAAAAGCCGTCATTGATGCTAGGATGCCCTCCCAACATATCCCACCTGGGTTGAAGATGACTGGAGGTGGCCTCCTTCGTGCATTCAGGGCGTCTAACTCTCAGCGTTTCCGAACCCGTAGCACGTGTGCCCCATCTGGGATTGTCCCAAAATTTGGAACTTCAAAACCCAATGGTTTATGATCATGATATGTCTCCACCCCCAGTATAGAATAAAACTGGCTACACAAGAAGTGATCATCATCATCCCCAGTAAAATGGCTATAAGATAAGGTAATTTTTTACCCCTCCAATTTTAGGACAACTCCAAATAGACATCAGAGCGAGATATCCGAATAGGTCAAGATTTCTATCGGATGCCCGGAAGTTGTTGGATTTTTGAACATTGGTTAAGTTATATACCCATCATATCCACGTTATCCACAGCATATCCCCCATCCACAACGTCGCTGGCCGAGGCGTTACCCAATGGATGACCGAGCCTTTGACTATCTCCAGCAAGCTGAGCAGAACGTCCAGGAGATGTTTCTGGCCGAATTTCAGCCGAAAAGACGAAGGGGCCTCAGTGTTTTTTTTTCAGAAACCCTCTGGCCATGGACAATCCCCACCCACATATATATATACATGTATATATATATATATACACATATGTATACAGTAATGAAGCACGTAATTCAATGTAATTTATGATTCTCCCATACAAACCACCATTCACATCGGATTTCCTTTTTTCAAATTGCCATGTTGAAGATGACCAGAGGGTATTTTGAGTGCCTTTAGGTGGAATGGATGATGACTATTCTGCTTCAGTGACCAGCTTCTTGAAAGTCATGAACTCAGCTGCTTGGTTTGGTGCCTCAAAATATGCCCTTACGATTGGCGGGCCAAGGTAGTGAGAAACAAGGCAGCCTGGGCAAGCATGCAATGGCTTCGTGGGAGATACATACTCAAGCTGAAAGTGGGACATTTAGATCATTTAGCAGTTTGCTATTGAAAAATTCCAATTATAGCCAATTATAGTTGATTTCGATTTAATTCCAATTATATCCATATTTATCGGTGAATTTACAATACAGGGGCAACGGAGTTTCCTAGTGCCCGGTGAGAATAACCCTGACCGTCCGGCTCAACGAGACGGCCATGGTCTTGATAAACAGCAGTAACAACCCGAAGCTGTCGGTATTGGGGAAAAAAGGAACGATAGCAATCAGCGACCATAGTAGTATTGATCATTCATGGCAGTCGTCACTATCACAGTCTCAACGCCTAGTCGGAAATGCAGTCCATTTCAAGTTCGTTCCCAATGGACACAAAACATTCTGCAATCAGCCCTACGGAATGCATCATGTTTCAGCACGAAACCACTTGGTCGACTTTCAGGGACTTAAATATTCTGATGATTATGATAACTAAGATATGGCCAACTCTTCGATAGTAATGATAGTAAAGATAAGAATGATAATAATGTCATGATATTAATATAACTTAATATATAGTAATGATAGTAACGATAGTAATAGTAAGACTGTAATACTAACAGAACTTGTGGACTTTCTTGGGGCCAAAATCTCCCAGAACTCCCACCGTCCAGATCGCCAACAGCGGTCACGCCCACACGAACGCCGTAGCTGGAGGTGCCCAGTGAGTGAGAGCCGGGTGGGATGATAGGAAATTCATGGGAATTTCATGGGAAATGGATGATTAATTTTTGGGGAGACACTCTTGGATGGTTCGGAATTCGATTTCAACCAAGCAACCGACAACATCCAGCAGCTTTCAGAGAGATTGTGATGCTTTCCTGCCATGGTTGGGGGCCGACTCAACAGATGGTCGACTTTCTGGTGTAGTGCCGCTGGGACAGGTGATGATGCTCTGTTGGAAGGCTTCCGAAGGCGTTGATTGGGCACGTTGCATCCAAAGCTGCAGACAACAAGCATCCTCATGATCATGGTTTTCTTCCTCATCATTGCCATCATCGTGATCATCGCCATGATCGTCATCACTACCATGATTGTCATGATTTTCATCATCCTCACTACTTTCTCATTGTCTTCCTTCTACAGTAATAAAAATAATATTGATAATAACAGTAATAATAATGATAATAACAATAATACTAACAATGATAATAACAATAACAAAAATAGTAACAAAAATAATAATAGCAATAGTAATAACAATAATTAATAATAGTAATAGTAATAATAATAATAATAATAGTAATAATAATAATAATAACAATAATAATAATAATGATGCAATAATAATAGCAATAATAATAATAGTAATAATAATAATAATGATAATAATAGTAATAATATAACAATAATAATAGTAATAATAATAATGATAATAATGATAATAATAATAGTAATAATGATACATAATAATAACAATAACAATAATAACAATAATAACAATAATAACAATAATAACAATAATAACAATAATACCAATAATAACAATAATAACAAGAACAATAACACTAATAACAATAATAACAATGATAATTATAATAATCATCATCATCAGCATCAAAGGGAAACGTAGGAACACCGGGTACACAAGCTCCCATCGGCATGTTTGTACATTTGGGGGGTCGGCGTGCTGCTTCGATTCTTCGCAACTTGATTGATGCCAACAGGCGATATCCCATGGATGACCGAGCGTTTGAGTTGGGTCCTTTGAATTTGGAAAACTGGTTTCCAATTTTCCCCGCGCTGCAGATGAATTCAATGTGAGTCGGATATTAAGACGCCTCTGTTTTGTCATGTTTTGTCACTTTGGTCCGAAGATATGTGGTAGAACAAGCTTTGCTCACAAGTCCGAGGTATCTGTGCCAGCAAAGAGAAGATCTCAGGCGGAAGGTGGTCGACACCTTCAGGACAATGGATGCAGCGGATGCAGGGTAGACTTGCGGTCATACTTTTTGCATGCGAAATTACACTAAGATTGGGGCCAATCGTTTGTTTGGCTAGGCCAAAGTTCGAAGGAGAAGCAGACTACTCAAGTCGTTGCCTGAATTGATTCAATTTGTGATCTCCAGTGAGCTGGAACCCAGCAGTTCACCTCCAAAGTATCCGTGTCAAACTGTGGTGATCTGGTATGATTTGTTACATGCGCGCGTGGCTTCCACAATATCAAAATGAGTAGCGTTTTTTTTCTGGATGCAGAGAAATAGATTAAGTGGGAACTCCACAAGACATATTATGCCTCAGGCGTAGGCTCCAATGCAGACGGCGTAGNCTGGATGCAGAGAAATAGATTAAGTGGGAACTCCACAAGACATATTATGCCTCAGGCGTAGGCTCCAATGCAGACGGCGTAGGTTGCGTAGGCATCGGCATAGGCTCGTTTTAGCCTACACCGCGTATGCTTTGTGTAGACACTCGTTTGTAGCAGTTAGAACTTGTTCATTTTGCCTTGGATAGTTGTGATATTTGTGGTTTGTGGTTGCAAAGCCTGATGCCACAATCGAAAACAACAAGACTCCATGGCCGCGTAGGCAAAGNATTTTGCCTTGGATAGTTGTGATATTTGTGGTTTGTGGTTGCAAAGCCTGATGCCACAATCGAAAACAACAAGACTCCATGGCCGCGTAGGCAAAGCCTTCACCGCGTAGGCTCGCGTCGGCACCCCTTAAATACCATACCCCGCGTAGGCTACCTCATGCACTGGCGTAGGCTCGGCGTAGACAATTGCGCAGGTTATATGTTACTGGTCATCAAAAGGCAAGGATAAAAAACACTACTCAAATGTTGGCCATGACTTTGAGAGCCTTGTTTCACATTTATATACATACCTGTGACATGTGAGGTCTGGTGACATCCTTCATAAGATCGTGCCGAAGATGGTGACACCATTCATACACGTGGCACTCGCTGTGCCAGGGCTGTGCATAGGGCATCATCAAGCTGCCCCTGCATTGAAAGATCTGACGGTTTGTCTCAACAGAAACAATACTGTAAGCATTAAATTTCAACATTGATTGTATCATATTGCAAATTGAATTTCTGGATTTTATACCCAAGTTTTACTTTACATATGGATCAAATCGCATTGACAGTGTTTTGCAAGAGCACCTTTCGATGCGCTGGTGTACAAACGATGAGCGGCGTGCTTAAAAGTCACTGTCGCTCGACTGGGATTGCACATATTTGTGCTGAATGGGTAGGCTGGGACAAGAACTGGGGCACTTGGAAATCTCTAGGATTCTAGGATTGGCCCTGGGAGTGGCCAATCTCAATTTATTGGAATCCGGTATGCAAATACCGGTTGCATTATCCAATATGCACAGATCCATGGCTTTTACGGCTCACAGAAAATAGGTTGCAGCAAAATGGGGCGGTGAGCTCCATAATCAACCTCCACAAAACCAAGCAATTGTTCAAAGCCGATTGAACCACAACTTTCATTGTCCGGGGTCAACACATTCATTCCAGCAGCACTATAAAACGACAACGCAACTCTATCGCTGGCTGTGACCATTCGCTGTGTGAAGCTCATTTTGAGGCTGATGCGCCATGCTCTGAACGGGGACCGTCAAGTGTGAAGTAATGGGAGTCTTCATTCTGAATCGATTCATCGAGGGTCCCAACTACATCCAACTATCGCACAATTGAGAAGCGAGCAACAGAAAAAATGTCATCATTTTGATGGCTTTTTGAATTGCGCCCGCAGTTTGCTGCAGCCTATTGAGCAGGTCATGTTCAAAAGTCCTGTGCTTCTCTTCGACAAGTCGAAACGGCTCGCCGTGAAATTGGCCAGCTCAGTGGGGACAGGCTTTGCGTATTGGACAGTCAGCAGCCCAGGGTCCACGTCGCCACAGGTTTTTGTGGATGGTCACGACACCAATGCAACCATTGGCCCATGTCAAATGTAAGTGCAATGGTTTACAACTTAGAATTGCGCACAACTGGAGATAAGTAGGAGTTGATTGGGATATATTGGGATTATATGTAAACAGTTGGATGACCATATCCAAAGATGTTCTTACAATGGCTGCTGTGAAAATACACTTGAAGTATTTGAAGTTCTGTGTGATTCTTCCAAAGTTCAAACGTGAGTTAGCAGCACCAAGGAAAAATCACCGCTGAAGAAGGATATTCGCATGGCTCTTCGAAAATACGCTCCTTGTCCAGATGGTTTTTTTGCATCTGACATGGGCCAGCCCGAATCCAGATTCACCATGATTTACCTGGCTGCAATTGCTGCAAGGATCCCCTGGTGAATCGGCACGTGATGTTCTATGAGGCTGGGGGTCGGCTGGGTTGATGTGACCGCAGTGTTTCACAGGCCCGGATTCCCCGTTTTTCTCAGGTGGCTCTGGGGAAACCTCGGCGCGGCAAAGCCAGACGGCCACAGCAATTTGCGAGATGGACCGGAGTTGGCATTGAGGACATGGTATCCTGGCTGCATTTCTTGAGGGTTTCATCACGTTTCATCCTTGAGGCTGCCAGTGAAGGGAATTCTGGGCCCAGTTCGGGTGATTTCTCACGGCAAGTTGAGGTCAAAAAAGTTGCGCGACAACACGAAAAGCAGGGCTACTTCTGATGCCCCGGATGGAAGCTAGTGATTTGTCAGGTGGTCATGGGCCAAAATTGGCCTAAACCCGCCCACAAGACTTCGAGCCGAATCAGATCATTTGATCCATCAAGGTAGGGTCAGGCAATGCAACTGCTAGGCGCGTGCCCGGTAGCCACCTTTGATTGACTATGCTCAACTTTGAATGCGTGAAATCCTGAGCCGCACAAGCAGGAACCTCTGGATTTGAGTGGGTGGGATGGTGTAAATTTGGTAGATTCTTCAACCCCAGAGAGTTTCATGCTTCAATTGCAGCCATTGTGGGTCCACATGTTTTTGAGCGACTCAAGCGTTGCAGCTTTTTTTTGAGGCTGTAAGATGAATGCAGATGAGACACCTTAGCCAAATTTGCGGGTGAAACCTTTCACTCTTCCCCCTTGGAAACACTGCAGACACTTCACAACTCTGCAACTGATTTGCATCCAATTTTTGGGCCATTTTCATGGAGCTAGCCCAATTTTTTTGGATCACAACCAGCTCTTGCAACTTGAGTTCTAACCATCAAGGGAAGGAAGCTGCATTGCAGCATTTCCCCTGGGGGGACCAGGGATGGCCAGGGGCTCTGCTGAACCGCTTACGGACTTGTCGCCATGTCGCAAGGCGCGGGATCGGGCGGGATCGGTTGAGATTGCCAAGCATTCATGTTTTCTGATTGGAGCTCTAGGATCTGAGCAGAAAGTGTATGGTACTGATACTTGATGAAGCATCTGGAGAGATTGCGAGACACCTTCCACTTGATGAGCCCATGCCAAACCAGAATGTCCCGCAATGATCAAGGTTTGGTTTGATACTTTGACCTCCCAAAAGGAATATACCAACACACCAAGGAAGGATTCAGAAGCCATTGCCAAGGAGGGAGCTTTGAAATTGGCTATTGGGGACCTGTTCTCTATCATTCAATGGAACCCCCCCAGCCACTACAAATGCCAACTTCTATCTCAAATGGGGCTTCTCTCGGGAGGGCAATTTATATCAATATCATTCAAACATCAATATCAGCATGGATATTCGCCTCAATCTCAATCTCATTCCTGGATTTTCTTACTCTCAGGCTCAATAGCACCTCAATGTAGTCCTAACCTAAGCTATTCTAACCTAATCTAGATCTCAAATGATCTAAACTCATCTAGAATCATCTAGAACCATGTGAGAAATCTAAAATCACCTAAAGTCATTCAAAATAATCTAAAATCATCTAAAATCCACCACTAAATCACCAATAATCCATATCAATCCTATCTCTCCGTGCCAGGGCCTGCCGCGCAGCTACTCCGCCATGTCGCCGCGGCGCCGGCGAAGCGTGACTTGTGGCGCCGGGCGCTGGCAGCGCTGCCGGCGCAGGCCCATCCGAAAAGGACGAAGGTTGGCACCCCCCAAAGTTGGACCAGCATAGAATATACGGAAGAAAATCACTTTGTTTATATAGATACATATTTTTTACACACACACACATATATATATATATTATTTCTTATCATAGCAATCAGCTGATATATATATATAATATATATATATATATGCACATACATATGCTTATTGCCTCGGTGGCAACATGTTTTTTTTGGTGATTCCGTATCCTTACATAAGGTTTCCTCAAGCATGAGATGATTTTGCCCCACCCAAGGCCACAGGAGAAACGGTGCAGGAACTGGCAGCTGCTGATGCGTGCCACAGATCAACGGGGGCTGGGATGTTCGATGGGTCATGGTGGCATGACATTCCTGCGCCGAGAATTGTCCAGTGATGCGTGATTTGCAATATGATCATAATATGCTACTGCAGTTCTGTATTTGTTGCTGTATAGGAACTTTTTATGTCACACATGCGAAAAGGATCATGCTGAATCCTCCTAACTTTTCCATCTTTTTCCCCGCAAAAACCGAGGCTGCGGAGGCATTTGGAAGGTGAGGACCTGAGCAGAAGGGCACCGGGTCGAAAGATGGTGCAGTAGCAGCACGATCATCGCTTTGACGAAACTGTCAAACTAGCCAACTGACTATGGATTTTGTGGATGGAGTCCTCACCAGTTTTTGGGAAAGCCATTGTGTCAGTGGGGTTCTGTTGAAGTTCTGTGCATCCCCAAGAGCCAAGCGTAGTTTTCCTGGGCAATGGGCAGAGAGAGTTCTTGTGGCCGCAAGCACCTTGAAGCTCGGAGGTCCAAAGGAGACTCCTCTGCCAACCATGTTGAAAGGGCAGTTGCAATCAGCAGATGCTGTGCTATTGGTTCATGCTGCGAAGGCTGGCAGATGAGCCCAGGAGAAAGAAGTGACACATTTTGGGAAGCCACGTGGCTAGATCAACCATGGGACTTGATGGGATTTGGTGGGGCTTGAAGATTTGATGCTGGAGAACTTAAGGAACACTCTTGATATTTCTGCCAAAGTAGTGAGTTTATGTGAGTCTGGCAGGTTGGTGTATTTTTACGAGGAATCGTAAAGGCCGCCCCCGCAGGCCTATGCCATGCTGCGCGTCCGTGACCGTGCAGTTTTGGAGACGTTGCAGCGGCGAAGTAGCGAGCTTGCCACCAGCTATCAGCTCAAGGCCTATTGCCATGGCAGGAGTAGCCACGGTCACTTGCACAAGTGGATTGGGTACATGGGATTCCCCCAAGATCTAAGAACAAGTTGACCCCTCGAGAATTTGATGATAATTGTCCTTTCCCATCTTTGAGAGCTAGCCCTAGTTCAGTTTTTTTCCCAATTTTGGCTGGGTGTTTAGCAGAAACCCCGCCCAGGGCCGCCCCTTAGCCGAGCTAGCGGACCACCTGGGAAAGCTGGCGAGTCGCGGTGAAGCCTTCGGGCAGCGCGTCAAGAGTGGCCGCGGCCGCGTGGATCGCCACGGCGCCGGGGGCTTGGCCTGGAAGGCCTTGGCCCAGCAGCTGGGAGAACGGCTGGTGGGCAGTGGACATCAGCTGCGTTTCATGGTGGATGAAGCACCAAGCTTTTTCTCTTTTTTTGGCACGGGAGGTATGCGCCATCTTTTTTTTCTTCCACTAACCAAATGTGGAGAGTTGGGGTGGGGGGAGCTGGGGGTTTGGAAGGTTTGGACACAACAGAATGTGCATCAGTTTTGGATGTTTTTGGAAGCTATTCAAGTGATGTTTGATTTCTGAATCTTGTGGGTTCTATTGGGTTCTATCTCAGTGATGGATTCATTTCAGTGGAGGCCTGGAGGCCTCTGAATCCCCAGGTCTCATTGATCTGGCGGTTGGATTGGGAGGTTTGGCTCGCCTGGGCACAGCTGCAGAGGTGGTGCTGCCACCTCTACAGCAACATGTCCTCGCGGCGCTGCGGGGCAAGGAGTCCGAATTTGCCCACCCAGATGTCAGGCCGGAGTCAATTCTTGAGAATGGAAGTGAGGAATGAAGATGAAAGCCAACAAAAAAGACCAGGAGGTTCTTCCAATCGGCCATTTCGGGATGATTGTCAGGCCCCAAGCGCGACTCCCATGACGACTATTTGTTTGGCCGTTTCATGTTCTTTTCACCGCGAGGGGATGATGATCCTGCATGATCCTGCCATATCCTTCAAGGAATAACCTCTACCCGACCAGCACGCGCTAGGTCTGAAGTGGACCCCCGCCACGTGGCGACCCTGGTGGCCAGCTATTCAGCCTTTGCGCGGCTGAAGCTTCGGGATGATGTGATCCTGGATGCTGCTGGAGCTATGCTGGAGATCCGGCCCATGGGATGGCATGGTAGACGGGTTGTTTCAGAAGTGTATTCACCAATTGATTAGTTCAATATATATATATATATATGTATACATATATTCTAATATAGTTCAATATAGTTTATCTAAATATTTGATAACTTGATGAATCCATTTTATTCATGAAGCCACCTTTGTACATCCCACAAATCAGGATCGCAATTGATGGATGTTGTGGCGGTCACAGCTTGACACCACCCGAAGCTGGTGATCCAAATCAACAGACATGTTACCCGATTTTTTTCACCAAGTCTTTGCTGAGAGCTGTCAGGATTCCTTAAAGAACTGCACTGTTGCATTGTCATGTGATATATTGCATGATATATTCATTTACATATGTATACATATATATATATATATAATTATATATAATTATATATATACACTAAATATGGTATAATAAGGTATATGACTGATCATGCACTTCAACCGTTCACAAGTGCATTGTCTTGGTGAATACTGACCTGCAACGTTGCGCCGCAGCTCAAATGGGCAGCTGACCAGCTGCCCCAGCTCCGCTGCAATGTGGTGAGACCCGGGTGCGAAGCGAAGCTCCCAGGTGCGGTGCCACCAGCGCCTAGCAGCGCCATGCCTCATGTGGTGTTGGAAAGAATCAGAAATGCTCCGTTTCGAAATGTTCAGAAGGATGGTGGAGATAGTAGATCACGACTTGATGTGCGAGCAGCCTACATGATTGAAGGCTTAGAACTTGGAGCCAATATGATGTTTGCGGTGGGCAGCATGTGCTTTCTACCAGCCTATGCGCATGATATGGACGTATTTCTGCTTGGCTGCGGGCTCTTTGTGTTCGGGAGCTTTGTTTACTGCTGCATCACCATTTACACTCTGTGCGAGGCCAACTGTGATGTGCATTGGTCATGCTGTTCCTTTTTTGCGGGTTGTTTTGGAGCCAAGTAAAGGGTTGACGGGGGCTTCCAACTTCTGCTTTTATCATTTTTTATCCATTTGTACTTTCAAAGATGTTGTAGTACCAGCATTGAGGTCATTGTGTAGGGATCACGGAAACTAATTCTCAAGGCTGTGCACTATCATGACAACATCCTGAACTTTGAATCCATTGAGCACGTTCTGTACTTGCTGGGTTCCTTGCTATACCTCATCGGAACCTTGATGTATTGGCCACCGGAGATCGACCGCTACCACATGACATGGCTTGCAAAGCACCTGTCTCTGGGGGTTTACTTCAATCTCTTTAGCACGCAATTTGAAGGTGTGACTTTGGGTGAAAAGTGTGGTATAAGATTTGAAGAAGCCCAGGTCTGAAATAGAGGCTACAGAGCATGAGTGTCAGATTTCAACTTGTGGCAGATGACCCGAAGACTTTGCAACTTTTGTTTTGTTCATCATGTTTCGGCAATGTCAAGAATGCCCGGGAAGAGCATGGAAGAGCAGCGTTCTTTAAAACAAAGTTGTCGCAGACCCATAGCAAGCGGGTGTTGAACTCTGAGATCTCTGGGATTCACATCATTTTGTGAGATTCAACATCCTATACTCAAATATCAGGAAAACGTTCCATGTGGCCAAACCCTGTGCAGCCTGAGAGGCACGATTCTTTTCATGGTCGGCTCAGCCTTCTTCGCCTTTGCATCTTTTGTGAATGGCTTGAATCAAAGGAGCTTTGACACGCTCACCAACCAGCTCCTAACTGCGGTGACGTCCCTGTATTTAGGTGCACCAACGTTGGTTCAAATGCCTTGGGCCTGAACGGGCCCCACATGTTACAAGGCGTTACAAGACACTAGGCCCCTAGGCCCTAGGCTTTGCAAGACACTTCCCGCTTAGAACCAAGTATACCAAGTATAGAAGTTCCTTTGAAGATGTTTGAAAGCAGTTTTGCAATAAATCTACGCCATGGCCTGCGAGGTGGTGCCCTATTCTTCGTGATGGGATCCGTTGCCTTCCTGCCGGACCTAGGATGTAATGGGACCATGGTCTGCATCGGTGCCCTGGAGCCAGGATGGTGGGGCCGGCTACAGCACACGTTGGTTCGTTGTTGAATTTGGAGTTCCCCCTTCTTGACTTCTTGACATCTAGAATCAAAGGGTGGAAAACGTTTGAACAGAGCCAGAAGCTCTTGCAGATTCACACATCTGAGGTGCCACACTTTACATCTTGGGAAGTCTGCTGCTTGGGATTGGCTCCGTAGTCAGCATCTACCGCACCAGCTACGTCTTGTCCAACCCAGAGAGCCAGCTGCTGAAGCCTTCGGGGTCCTCCTCCTCCACACCATCCATTGAGGATAAGGTGCCGCCAAAGGAACCCATCTCGGCCTAGGCCTGGAGCTACCCTGGAGTGACCGGGCAGGATCCATCATGCGGTTCAAAAAAAGGTGGTGGCTGCTGCTTGGGGCTGATGGCTTGACACTTGTGTGAGTCAAACATATGGCAAAATCAGATAAAATCAGCAGGTGTTTGTGATGTTTGCTATTTCAGCCAAATTTTGCCGCCCAGGTTTTTGCAGGCTCTGTCCCCAGCTTCCGTGCTGCCAGGAGAGATGTGGGCGGCAAGGACGCCATCTTCCGGTTGGCTACCTGCTTCCCTTTCTCAAATCGTGCTGGCCTTAGGCTACCTCAAGGCCCCAGGTTCAGGGACGCGTACAGTCAGATTCAACATGAAAAGCTGGAGGATGGAGTCCCCAGGGCTATGGTTATAGAATGTTAAAGATGTTGTACACTTATAGACTTATAGCATTGATCAACACGCCTATGGGTCAAAACCCTTGGTACCTTGGCCATTGATGATCATGAGAATAGCTGGGATTTATGGCTGAGTATTTAATTGACTTTTGACCAATATTGAGTTGATGAAATATCCCATGATACTCCAACTATAGCCCGATTTTTGGTGGGTGAAACCTTCATGGAGCCCCCACATGACTTCCCATGGATTACCTGCCCCCTGTGGTCCCCTGAGGTTAGCCACACAACTGAGACCTGCTTCACAAAGCCTGGCGCAGGTACTGGAGGTGCTGCAGCTGTTTGACCTTGGGATGAGTTACACCAAATTTAAGATGGAAATAAATGGAGTCTCCTCCCCCTCCCCGAAAAAATGACGGAATCCTCCAGACCATAGTTTATCGATGTTTATTGTTTTTGTGGGTTTCAGTAGCAATTTTTGAGGGTGCGTGCCACCACTTCTAGTCTGAGAGCGGTCGGAACATCAACTATAAACTGGATGGCCATCGGCAAATTACCAAACATGATGATCATTGATGATCAATTTTAGGGTAGCTACAGCGGAGCGGTTCAGTCAATTCATCTTAGCGTAGTTGGAGGATGTCTGCAGCTGAGGGAAACCATCAAAGGTGGATGATATAAACAGTTTGGGAATTGCTGATGTAAGCTGACCAGGTCTGGTTTTTGAAGGCGGTTGCTTTTTTTAATGAACAAATTGATTCGTCTTAGACGAGCCACCTTTGAGCTGGGCGTCTGGGCTCTGGCCTGCAGGTATCCCTGCCACCTGCAGTGAAAAGTTTTTCGCTGTCGCAGCTGGAAATTGTGGTGCAAGCGCTGGCCTTCATCCCTCATCTTCGCGACTTGGACTTGGCCCAGAGTTCCAAAGTGCAGGTAGCTTGCGGTGCATCCTAGCAGTCATTGTCATAGCCACATGACTTTTGGGCAAGGTTGTGCGGCCTCCATCCACTCGTTTGTATGGTTTAGTGCAGTTTGATGGATGGGATTGCGACTTTGCCAAGGCAGCAGCAGCAACAGCTTGGGGCCCAGCCTCTTCAACGCATGCTTGGCTGCGCCGCTTTCGGCCCTGGATACTGCCGCCTTGGTTGGAGCCATGCGATCAGCCTGGGCACTTGGTCAGGAGCCAAGTGGTTCTGCTTGGAGGTTGCGAATGTGACAGTGAATGACAATGATATAAATGATATATAAAGCAGTCGCAACAGATGCAACAGTATATGTTTACTGATGCTTACTGCATTTCATTTTATTTGTGAAAATTTGTGAACATATGCTCCTCATGGCTCGTCAGACTGGTTGACTTTGGGGACCGACCGGCTGCCGAGGTTACGAGGCCCCAGGCTTCTGGGCCCCCGCCCTCTCAGAGGCCCAGCGCCGCGCCGCGGATGCCGAGGCCGGCGCAGAGGCCGCCGCCTGGGCCGTGGGCGACGTGGCCAACAGCGCGCTGCTGGGGGCGAGGGTGGCGATGAAGGCACCAGCCAAGTTGCAAGAGCCTAAGGCAGAGAAAACATGGGGGATGGGGTCGGGTTTACGATTCAATATTGTACTGTAAGATTTATATAAATATTTTAAATGATGAGCTAAAAACATGTAAAAACTGCACCCCAGAATTTCGGAAGAACTTGGATGAACTTACTGGTACGGTAGTAGATGTAAGCAGATGGTATGCAGTGTCCAGATTAGGTGAGCATTGTGGGGAAGATCCAAGATTTGGCAGTCGCGCATGTTGACGTCAAAACACGGTTCCCCCCGAAAGCCATGTTCTGTTTCTTTCTTTTTGCTACCCCAGCCAGAGGCCTTTCAGTGTGAATAATTTTTGTGCACATGTTGGCAGTAAACAAGATGGGGCTAGAATTCAACAAGCAACTTGGGGAACATTTGCAAGGCATCGAGGTGAGGATCACTATGTCACGTGTGCACTGGTTGAAGCCCTTGTTTGTTTCTGCGGGAATCGGTGATTGTTTGGCCAAAGCATGTCACAGCTCCTTTGCATCATTTGCATCTCCTTTGCCACATAGGAGTTCATAAGACTTGATGTGCAATCAAGGAGATCCCTTCCGAAAACTTATGTATCGTGATTTATCTATCCAGTATCTGAAAATGGAACTCCACTTTTTGATGGGGAGGCCAGACTTTCACCTAGCCAGGCGACCATGGGCGAGGCCCCAGATGCAGCTGTACCACGGGCCTGGGCATTGCTAGAGTCGATCTGGCAGTTGGCACTGCAAAGGACCGGCGCATGGGGCGGGGAATGGAGAAGCTGAGTCACCCAAAGCCATCAATGATTTCCATGAGAGTTCAGTGACAAAGGGGGAGAGTGGGTGTGTATTTCTACTAGTTTCTTGTAGCCTGCAGCAGGATTGAGGATTTTGGACCACGAGAGCTTGGGATTCTAGTGATGGCCAGGGCCTTATTGGATCTGTGTCACGGTTGGTACTTGGTGAACAACCATCTTGGGGATTCTTGGGGGACATACTGACCAGAATTGGTGACCACTTACCCAGTCAGACATCGAACGAGGCCATGGTCAAAAGTGACCATGAGGATGGTCACTTGTTTGCCGCCCTGTCGCACCGGGCCCTTGAACTCCTCCACAGCGGGGCACTCTTCAATCCAATGGACATTTGCCAGTGCAGAGCATAGATTCCGCTGACTTCCACAGAAATTTGCATCATTTTGGACTGAAGGGCTCACAGACTCAGAATCAGATTATCTTTTAATAAGTTCCCACCACTTCAATCAGTTCAACTTATTTATCTTCTTTGCATAGCTTCACTCGATTGTAAACAGTTAGTTTCAGTTTTGTCAGCGTGCTGATCTCCACCAGCAAGCATCTCAGGCTCCTTGTGGGACTGGCGCATTTCAGATACAGTCGGGGTCCTACCGAGCTTGTGTTCGGTTGTCACCATGTTTTTGGGCCAGGGATGGCCAGGGATGTCTCGATGTACTTGCCGTCTCGGCAGCCGTTTGAAACTTGCAGAGAGTGGTGGCCACTTGAGGAGACGAGCTGGTGCTCAAGGCACTGGCCTTAAGGATAGAGGCAAGCTTTGAGGACTATGATGCCAAAGCCCGAGATATTGATTCCTGGCGGCATTTTGGTTGGGCAACAGGGGCAGGATCCGATAGGAAAGTCAAGGATAGGATGACGTGAGATGACACGAGACAGGATTAAGTAATACAGATGGATAGACAAGATAAGACAAGATAAGATTAGATCAATGCGAAGATCACATGTATAGACTAGACATATAGTTCAGTCGAGCAAAAGAGCAAAAGAAGGGAACGAAGGGCAGACAGAGAAACGACAGAACTATGTGCAAATGCAGGATAAGAAAGAACCGAAAGCAAGCCAGGGAGGGAAAGGGGAGGGAACAATGACGATATTGATGCATGCGTAGACAGACAGAGGAATAGAATATAGATTCTAGATGAATATAGTAGAATTATGTAGAATTAAATAGAGAGATGGGTTATGGTCATGATGTTTTTCAGCATGTTGATATACGTTGATTCCAACATTTCCGCACTGCTATAAGGTGCTGTGGTCCTTCTCGAATCTTGGTGGAGTTCCTGGCAATAAGGACAGCCACCCGATCTTGTCCGAAGCCCTGGTAGCCCCTTCGCTGCACATGTTGGCAACTTCAGGTGTGGCATGACCTGATGGTTGGAAACTCGGGTCTTTATTAGTATCACTAGTGCCCACAGAAAATCATACCAGGGGAGGGTCATATGTCACATAGAGGTTTCACAATGGTTAACATGTCCAACATGCCGGATCTCCGAGATTGTTAGGATAAAGAAAGGCCAAGGGCATTTTGACCATGCGGGTGGACCGTCCAGGTCTCGATTCTTGGTGGGGCGTTTGCTCAGGAATACGAACTTTCCAGAGGTGCATCGACGGAACGCACCGAAGGACACCTCATGGCTTCCGAGATCCTGCCAGTAGACATTGCCGATTTGACGGAGGACAGTGCCCAACTGAGTCAACAAAAAGTGCCAATGGCATGCCAATGAGGGGCAGACGGCAGGAAACTGTTGGCGAAATAGGGTTGGATATGTTTGCTGCAGTCTCAAGAGTTGGATTTTTGTATACTATTGTATATTGAATTATTCTGTTGCTGTATTGATTGATTTGATCTCCCAAGACATCCTTATATACTTATCAGTTCATGATTAGTTTCTCTAGCGATCGATCTTTGTAGCTGAACATGCATATCTTGAGATTCAAGATGTTTTCTTTGCTTGACCTCCTTGTCGCATTTGATACTGGAGTCTCCCCACTGCAGCGTGCCCTTCAAGCCGCAGAGGCGGTCAGGTCGGCTGCGGCGTGGGGTGGCCATGGCGGGTAACTCACCCACGTCCCCTCTGCCGGGCGTGACACGGGGAGGGGGTCGACCAGCTCCCATCGGCAGCTTGACAAGTGTCACCATGCATTCTCCCATTGGAAGTTTGAGCTCAGTGAACGGTGGCGTCTTCAACAGTGGCCACTACAAAGCTACCCCCCAAGCCCAGCGCCGGCGCTGGTGTGATTACACCCCCACAGAGGTTTGGCCTGCCACCCCCAGCCCTGCAGGGCACGAGGGACCCTGCACCTTTGGCGTTCCACCAGCCGGTCCTGCAATGGCAGTTTCAACATCACCTTCAGCAGCGCTCGGAGCCACTTACTCCGGCTTTACCGGGCATGTGCCCGCGCAGCCAGCACAGCAGCTGGCACAGCCGGCACAGCCGGTGCAGCCAGCCCCACACATGGCAGCAGGTGCGCCTGCCCCTGGGGCCATCACTGGGCCCCTGCCCGGGATGCAGCCGCCGGTGCAAATGCCAGTGACAGGCATGCCAATGCCAATGCCTGTGGCGGCAGGAGCAAACGCCGCCCAGTTCAAACGGCATAGGAAATGATGGACATATATGGTCATGTCACAAACCCACTGCCCCATGAAGTCTAAGAAGATGAAATCTCTGGAAAACAGTTGAAAGAAGGCAATCGGAACATGTGAGAACCATGTCCATTGAAATTTGGGGACGATTGCGCGTCGTAGGCAGGACACATCGGGACATGCCGCTGCCAACTTCCTCGGCAGGAGCTGCGCCTGGTAATCTTCCAGAAGGAACACAAATGCTTTTGATGCAAGCACTTTGGCTTAAGCAATGTGGCCGAAGTGGACGGGCAGATAGGATCGAGGGACGGCCACAGAAAAACACCCATGTGGGCGGCCAGCCAGACGCACAGACATAGATACGCGGTGATACATGTAGAGATTGATAGGCAAATTATATGATTGTATTTATAATCACATATCGATCAATTATAAGTAAATATATGAACTACATGTACATCTGTGTCTTCCCCATTTCATGGGCAGCATGAAATCCTTGTGGTCAGGTTCCTGGGCATCACCCTTCACCCGGCTTTTTTCAAATGCCGGTGCAACCCGGGGGGCTTGGTCAAATGCCTGGAGCTGGTGCCCAGGCGGCGGCTAGGTAACTTGGGACTTTCCATGTTCCCAGTTGCGCATTCTTTTACATCTTTTACTGCTGGCAACTGGTATTTGCTGGCCACTTGAATGTTTGCATTTTGCTGCCCCAAAATTCTGGTGACATGAATCATCATGAATCTGATGCTGGAGCATATGAAGTCACATGAACTAGTAAAAGAGAAGCAAGTTTCTTCGGCTCTGCCATCCTCCGTTGGACAGCATCACTCAGCATCCGCATCCGCTTGGCACCTTGGCAGATGGTCTTTGTGGCGCCTGCCGCGGCTGCTGTCTCTGCCTCTGCTCCTGCCCCAGCAGAGCCGCAGCCAGCGGCGCCGCAAGAACCAGGCGGGGCATGGACTTTGTTGAAGGTACCCTGCCAACCTGGGGTTGAGTTTTCTAAAATGGCTTAGGCCTTGGGCACAAATTTGATCCCAATTTGTGTGTTTCCGGATTCTAACCAACCATTTCAAGGGATTTCGGATGCCAAACTCTTGGTCCAGACTTGCCACCAGCTGCGAATGAGGCCTAGTGAGCGACACCAATGCCCTACAGCATGCTGCCGGTAGGCCAGTGATGTGTCGCACATCATTTTCCTGGAAAAACTTGAAGTGTAGAAATAGGCATCCTCAAAACTCCGATGCATGGTTGATTGGCATGTTGGTCATTCAAACATGAGGATTTTATGATTTTTAGTCCAATTCTTTCATCTTGGACACGTCTGGCTTGGGGGTGCAGCTTGTGGTTGTGGTTCTACATGGGTAAAGAAATTGTTATAACTTGTGTAACCGATTGCAACCGCATCAGTTGGGTTATGAATTTGTAATGCCTGTATTGTTTGGATACCGACCAATGTGATTCAAACCTCTGACTGATAAACTCCGTTGGTGAATGAGAGGGGTTACCCCGAAAATCTGGTGATGGATATGCGGATGCTGGATACTTATGCCTACTCTATTTATATAATTGGAAAACACGACGATGAATTCCGTCTTTTGCGGCACAGATGTCCTTTTGATGATGATCACCACGAATTTGTAGCAAACCTTTTTTCCCTAAAAGGACAGCATATTGATCCGTTTTTTTTTTAAAGCCCATTACATCCCCATGAAATAACCATAAATCCCCATGAAATCGCCATAAATCCCCATGAAATCGCCATAAATCCCATCATTTTCCGAGAAAAACAGGTGTTTTTCACCCCAACCGCGCGGGGACGAAGGCAACTCTTCAACGAGGCCATGGATCCGGCGACCCTGGATGGCGCCAACACCAATTTGCCGTCCAAGGGCTCGACCCTCCATGGCACTGGCAGGCCGAAACGCTGGGAGGAGCAACATAGGATGGGTAGGAAGCAAAGCTGATGACAATCATAAGGGAGAAAATGGATGTACTAATGGGAATTTTCATGGGGATTTTCACGATTCGTCAAGTGCCAGGTCAGACTAGCAGATGTCAAAGTGTTCCAGGACACTTTTGATTTTGACATTCTGTTGAAATGAATGGTTTGAGATGATTTGCATTTGAGCGCGGCTTGCCGAGAGGTCCAAAATGGCACCATCTCATCATTTTAGGGTTCAAAATTGCGGCATCAATTGACCCACGCAATTTGTAATGAGAGAGAGTCTTACTCCCATCCACCTGATATTACCCCGGGCCCACAAGTCTTGAGCCATAGTGCTTCAATTTGCGGGTTCAGGTGCAGCCCATGCGCGTGGTTCTGGAAAGCCAGAGGTTGCAATAGTGGTTTCGACTGCACCTACTGCCACATGTGCCCTGAAGGCTGGGGTGGATGTGGTGGATGTGGGTCTCATTCCGCAACTCTTATTTTGTGTTCTCTGTTTTTCTTTTGACATCTGCATCCGAGATAGCATCATAGAAATGTACGAAAGAACATGGACCCCAGGACATGGGGATTGGGTCACTGCCAAGAAGGCAATCCTATCAGGGCCCCAGCACCAGGTGAGTTGAAGTCCCGAAAGAAGGCGAGCCACTGGGGGAAGTGGGAAAAAACCATGGCCACGGATTCCCCCCATAGTGGTGAGATGACCATAAGCCACATGCCATTGACCATGGTACATGTGATTCCGTGAGTTTTTTCTTCATTGAATATGGTGTGAGTAGAAAATATCTTGTCCATCTCTAATGACATGGGGATGATTCTCCCAGTAGGTTGAGCAGCGCCACAGCTCTTCAGGCAAAAGTTCAAGCCATCAGAATGGGTACCTTGGATGCAGTTCATATTCTTTTGATAGGGGGTACCCCCAAAGCATCCTTTTTTAATATGGATTTCTATTGTAAACCAGCCATTTTAAGGGGACCCCAGAATGATGGAACCCCCCATGTGTCCATGTGATCTATGTGATCTGCCTTTTCCAGGCGTTCTGGAGCCTGCAGGGAAGGCTGGGGCCAATGCACAAGTGCACAACCGTGGTGCTTTGAAGCTCAACCAGCTGATCTGAGCGCTTCCGAAGAGCACTTTGGCACGGCAATCTCTTGACCACGAAGAAGGAGACCCACAAAACCATAATTTTATCCACAGATAGAACCCCGCGAGCATGGAAAGTTTAGATCGAATCATGTTCCACTTTCGAATGGCAACGTTTGGGCTCCATATGACTATTTGGGCTGTGATTCATTAGGAACAAACAAGTTGTGGAGATAGTATGGCCTTGAAAAGGATGTCCCAGATCTTTCAAGAATTGACTTTGACGGAGATTTCCAAGCTGTCGCTGGCAATGTGTTTCTTATAAGCGACGTCTCAGCCCGACGGGACCCATGGATTTCACGATTTTGTAAAATGACTGCAGCGGCCCCGTCCACGGCCACGGATTCTGAATGAGGATTTCCTTTGGCCTTCAAAGTTGGTGGGCATATGATAGGCATATGTGATGCATATTGTAAAAGAATATGGCCATGTATGGCCCGTTGTTCTGGTGGGTGATACCATGCAATCAACATGGCAAGCATGGCAAGCATGGCAAGCATGGCAAGCATGGCAAGCATGGCAAGCATGGCAATGCTTCCCTGAGGGGTGAAGACGTGCCGATTGCATTTGGATTAAGCTTCAGGTAGGATTAAAGAAAGGAAAACTTCAGCAGCAACAACTGGAGCAATTACTCCGGATGAACGGAAGGGCCAGAGAGAAAGAGAAGAAAAATAGCCAAAGGAATGAATTGGGCTTGAGGACATTCATTGTTGCTCTTTTTTGCTTGTTTTGGGGCGACTTACGTCGAAGCTTCGTGAGTACGCCTACATGGGAAATGGAAAGCAGGTGACTGCCCGCTCACAGCCTGGGTGCATCGGGGTCCAGTTTCCACACTTTGGGGGTGAATTTGGGTTTGCGATTCCATGGTTGCGAACACATCCACACATAAACATTGACGCACTGCTGATCACACACATATACACACATAGTATCACATAGCATCACATAGTATAACATAGTATATATATATACACGTATAGATACAGTGTACATGATCATGATGAGAGAAAGTCATTTTTCACATTTCAACCCTTTTGAACTCGTCTCACCGTAGGTGATCATTCTGGCCTCATGTGTCAGAGCATTAGCACAGCGAACGTAAGGACCTGTGGGAACCAGGAGCAAGAACAACCATTGTTTGTATCATTAAAAAGCTGATTGTATCAACACATGACATTGAATTATGAATAAATGAATAAATAGACCAACGGATTTTTTAAACATAAATAAATGACTAAATTAATAAATAAATAAGTACACACACACACACATATATATATATATATGTGTACATGTAAAAACAATATTAATAATAACAATAAAAATAACAATCATAATAACAACAATAATAATAATAATAGTAATAATAATAATAGTAATAATAATAACAATAATAATAGTAATAATAGTAATAATAATGATAATGATAATACTAATAACAGCAACAATAATAATAATGCACCGGTAGATTTGGATTTTTAGATACATACATCTGCACATATACCCATTCACACCCACACATACAAACACACGGACACGTGTATATAAACACATATCGAACGCCTGGTGCAGGTGGCTGCTGTCCTTGCCCAGTGATCTGGAACTAGTTTCCGATGTGACAGCTTTCCTCATGGATCGCCTTGGCGTTCCGGGTGAGGCAAAGCCTTGCAGCGGGCAGGTCATGGTTGAGGCTGTTTCAGTTGAAAGATGGGGAATAGAATGGCAACCCCACCCTGTGCCACCAACATATATCAACAAATGCCCAAAAAGAGTTGAAAGACGAATGTATTTCTCGGAAAGCATGAAAGCCAGCATTTTTTTTTTCCCGTTTTGCGTCCTTTGGCTCACAGGGAAGTGAACGCTTGCAAACCTTGCTGATCAAAGGCCCAACCATGGCGCGCGGAAGAGTGATCATGGCCTGTGCGGCACTGGCCTGCACATTGGTCAGCATGAAGTCTGCCTTCACGCCATCCCTGCCTGGCAACATGGGCATGGCCACTGCTGGTCGAGGGATGGGAGCGCAGCGCNCTGGCCTGCACATTGGTCAGCATGAAGTCTGCCTTCACGCCATCCCTGCCTGGCAACATGGGCATGGCCACTGCTGGTCGAGGGATGGGAGCGCAGCGCACGCTCACGCAGCGAAATGCGGACGGCTCCATGCTGAAGCCATTTGGCCCAGTTGTGACCTATGCCAAGGCACTTATGGATGCAGCCCGTGAGAAAGGCGAAGACGTCCCTGTCACAGAGGATGTGCTGAAGATCAAGGACAAGTTCAAGGAGGAGGAGTGGCTGGACAAGCTGGTGACTGTGCAGAATGATCCTTTCCTGACTGAAGTGCAGAAGGCCAACAATATCGTGGACCTCTTGAAGCCCTTGAAGTCCACTGTGATGCCCAAGTTCATCGTTTTCTTGGCCAAGAAGAATCGATTGAACGGTATCAAGGTGATCATGTTTGAATACGTGCAGAGCATGTACTACCTCCAATCCATCACTCCTGTGCGAGTGACTTCCGCACAGCGCTTGACAGATGATCAGCTGGCAAAGATCAAGGAGAAGATGAAGAGCAAATGTGGCACCAAGGACGTGAAGTTGGTGGCAGAGGTGGACCCCAACCTCATTGGTGGCCTGACCCTGGAGTGGGGTTACACGGATCCAGTTCAACTCTACGCTCCTACTCATGGCGTGGACCTGTCACTCAAGAACATTCTCAACAAGAGGGCCCTTCAGAAGGGCGTGGTGGATGCACTCTGAGCCGAGCNAACTCTACGCTCCTACTCATGGCGTGGACCTGTCACTCAAGAACATTCTCAACAAGAGGGCCCTTCAGAAGGGCGTGGTGGATGCACTCTGAGCCGAGCTGAGCCGGGAGCCTGCAAAGATCTCACAGAAGCCTCGCTTTTTGAATATGACTTGAGGTGCCAACTGGGTGCCAGGGATTTTATGCCACACACTCTGCTTCCGCAGCTTTCTGAGCACACCTGAGGGGCAGGGCATTCTCCGTAGCTTCGTCCAGGAGCTACCAGCAATCTGCCAAAGGGGCAAAACCGAGAGCGTCTGAGCAGTTTGGCTATGTGGGATATGTGAGGTTTGAAAACACGTAATGTATGAAGCCCAATTATACATATAGTATTATAGTATATATATATATATAGGTATATATATATATAGACAAACCACCCGCAAGGACTGACCATAAATGGGTAGTAAAAACCATCCCCAAATGGTAGGAAGGTGCACCCGAAGTGCCGATTCCGCTGGCAGGTTCCATGTGTCAAGTTGAACGGCTTCACCTTGCCAGCCACGGACCGGAGGGCATTCGCTGTCGTTAAAAGCAACAAGGACCATTACTACTGTTCATTAATACCCACTACCATTATGTAATGTCCACCAATATCCATGTTCATTAAAGTCCATTCATACATTCATACCCGTTGTTTTCTGATAGACACCTTTTGGATTTCTGGTCAAGAGGTGCTGCGCAACGGCATGGGGTGGCAGGATTCTGCCGATGGGGTTCTCAATGCCTGCTGAAGGAGCCAGCCCATTTGCTGATCCGTGATGGTGATGTGCTGGCTCTCGAGTGGAAGGATGTCTCGAAGATGAGCAACTGGGCCTACTGGAGGCAACATGACCAGGATGTCTCCAGCATCGTGATTGGCTTCGAATAACTTATATCTAAGTAAGACACCAGACAGGTTACAGATGGTTACAGAATCCAGACCATTCTGGCAACTTAGAATTGCTACTTTCAGAAAACCGCCTACAGACATTGCTATTTTCAGAAAACCGTGCACACCCTAAGAATGGCCTTGGAAGAGGATTTTCTAATTGAAACTTGCCTAGGCAATTTATCAGCGCACTTCTAACATCATGGTTTGTTGGTGAATCTCCCCTCATTTTCGTCGCATCTTCCCCATGTGCCCAGCACCCCGTTGCGAATCCCCGAGGCACCGCCAAGTCCTCCGGCGCCGGCGCCGGCTACGCCCGGGGCGACCTGGCAGCCCGTCGGCGCCTGGAAGGAGCCGCGCGACGCGCAGGTTGGACGTCCTGTTCCCATTGGTTGGTTATGGTTGGGGGTTCTACCTTGGCGGATCATCCCACTGAATCCGTTTGTGTGGTTAATATATCAATAACCATAGCCATAGTGAGACCATTTTTGGGTGGGAGAAGGGACTGAATGGGGACTTACGATCACCAAGGTTTACTAAGCAATTAAGAGGTGGGATGATCCTCCAAGTAGGGGTTTGCTGCTAAGGATTCCCAATATAGAAATGGATGACCAGAGCCCATATAATTACGTACCATATTTGGACCATGGCACATACGAGTCACAAGCTGATTTGAGCCACTGCATATAAACATTAGCTGCCCCTTTTGTCACATGATATGTCATGCGCAGTTTGGAGATGTGGCGTTTGTGCCGTGCAAGCAGGCGACCAGATGTCAATGTACTGAACATGTAATTGAAATTGATGATGTCACACTGTCACGTTGCATCGGCGTCTTGAAAGGGTCGGAAGTCTGCACATTCAGGATGAGTTTGTTTGGTGTTGGCACATCCCCATCACCTCTCCTCTACCAAACGCAAGGCAACACTCGGTTTAGTTGTGGCGTGTGAAGATCAGCAACACACCAATGAGTTGAGGTCTCAAAGCTTGATGATGGAAAGTTATGGGAACTTCCATAATTTCCCATGTCCTCCGGTGAGCCAATGCCGTTCTTGCCAGGGCTGGAGAATCTGCCGGAGGTGCTTCCGGGGGATGAACCACAACTCTTTGATGACCAGTTGCTGGGCGACTCAGCTGCAAGATGCTGCAAGTTGTTGGCCAAGTTGATCAAGTTCTAAACTGAGAAATGGGATGAAACCGGCTTAATGTGAGGTCATCTAATCCGGCAGTGGAACATATTGGCACATCATCGATTCTAAGATTGTGCAGATCCGATCTCTGTTCAAACTGCTTGAGCCGTGGAGCCTCATCCCAGGTGGTTGGCCCAAAGCCGTCGCTGCCTGGACCGCAGCGCGACAGCTGCCACGGGCGAAGGTGGCGAAGGCTTCGCAGGTCGTGCTTGTGAAGGTGAGACTCAGAGAGGTTCAAAAGGGCGGCAGCAGCTGGCTGGATAACATTGATGAACATTGGCCGTTGATGTCTAAAAGTTGACAAGTAAATCGGTGAAGCCAAGGATTGAGAAGGACCTGACTTGAAGAGATTTGAAGGGATTTGACTGCAATACATGTCTCTATTGTCTATCAGATTTTGAGGTCAGCTACAGAATGACCAGAAAATCGTCATCCCTATCTATAGCACGTCTTGTTCTGTAACTTCAACCCTTTCACTACGACAGTTGAAATGATGGTTGGAATCGTCCCCCACAAAAATCTTCCACAAAAGGCCGCATTCTAAGATAGCAGTGATGAAGCTTTTGCTCGCTTCAGCGCCCAGCACCAACGTCAGCAATTGCCACAGTTGCTGCTGTATTGATTGGTGGCTACTTGAACCAATGGTTGCAAATGGGTTGGTCCAAAACTGAGGGATACCCCAAACAAGCAATTTAGGTCAAGTAAGACAGGGATAAACCATGGAATGTGATTTTCTCCCCCAAACTTTCAGGCCAAGTCGTAGATCTTAGAGGCAGATGTTCTTTCCGCTTGCAGCCCATGGTCTCCAAACGCTGCATCCTGGCCCTGGCGTGCCTTCCCGCGCTTCTCAGAGGGTCATTGTAGGGTTGGGGTTGGGCTTGGGGCGTCTCTGCAAATCGTGTACCAGGTAGCATTTGCATCCCCAAAAGAGTAATGATTGTAGTGATTTGTCATGGTTCGGCCAATCCCCCCATTTTTGGGGCCCATCGCCATGTCTTGCCGCCGTGTTTCGCAGGCCCTTGGAGGCCTTTCCTGCGTCCAGATCCACCCAACATGGGGCAACTCCTGGTCGCGGCAGAGGTGACAGCTGTGGCAGTGGTAGGGTTTTGAATCCTTGAACTCTTTACGAAGCCTTGCGCCAATTCATGCAACTGCAAGTGGATGATATGGGCTGATGGCTGGATATGCCTTGAGGAAAATCCAAGACTTACAGACGGAGAGATGTGTCTGGTCTGCCGGTGCAAATTTTGCACCCGTTCGCGTCTCAGAGGGACCATGAAGTGATGATCAGATGGACTGCCTCAATGTTCCAATCAACGGCGACCACTGATGGTGCTGGAGTGTTGCAGCAAATTGAGAGGTCCAAAGTGATGCATGGCAAGCCCAAAGCCTACTGGATGCCTGGCAATAGTGAAACATTTCGGGCTAGGCTGGCGGTTCTTATTTTCTCGATGGGACGATTCTGATTGACTACAAAACAATTTTTTGGATGTACAGATATTACATAGATTGAAGCCACCAAGCGGACTTGACCCACATTCAAAAAGGTTGTTTACACTTGCATCAACCCTTCACGTTGCATGAATGCATGTCATTTGTAGTGGTTGCATCTAACCATTTTCACGTGAAGGTGGCAGCGGCCTATCGGCTGATAGGGTGCATATAGTGGCAACGACCTTCTCATTGATTGCGCACACCAGAAGACCTTTGCAAATCCAATCATTAGCCAATTTACATCAATTTACAATAAACTCCTGGGGCTGCTTACAATAAGATTGTCAGATGGTCTTTTTTCTCCTTCTTTGCTAGTTCGTCCGGACTTTTAGCAAGTCCTCTGTGACTCCAAGGAGAGATGTTTTCCGTGTGTGGGAGCGCGAAATTCCAAAGCCGGACTTCGCCATTCATCACGCTGCAAAGGTGGGGTGTTTCGGATCGAAGCTGTCAGCTGCTGTCAGCGGCTGCGCCAGGCAGTGCGATTGCTCCCCAAAGTGAACTTCACTGGCATGCCGACGAAACATCCAGTTCTCTGGAACTTGTTGAGGAGAACGAAGGTTGGAAACTCAATGACTCATGAAGTTTGCATGGTGATGGGAGCACCCGAGAGTAGGTTCATATTGGAAGATGGTGGAAGACGTGGAGACATTGGAATGCAGAGTCCTAGGATGTATCATCGCAGGGACAAGTGTGGCGACGGGTGAGTGACATGGTTGCTGCGTGCTTCCCGAGGATCTTTTGAAGCAGGACAACTGCAGCTGGATGGCAAGATAGAGTATTTGGATTTATTTTTCAATTTATGTCAGTATTTTCAATACATTTGGATACATTTGGCACTGTTTGTTGTGTCACGCAGTCCATGAGTGGCCTCTGATTCTCTGATCCCTTGGGGAGATTTCAGCAAGTTCCGTCGTTCAGCCAAGGTACCATGATCGTGGAGGATCCGACGAAACCCCGTGGAGGGCGTCTCCATCGCATTGGGCTTTGTACTGAGGATGCCGCTGCCATGATGCTTGGCGCAGGCCCTGTCCATCGCAGTGGAATTCCTTCAGCTTCAAAACGGGGGCTTTCCAATTGAAAACAGGGGAAGATATGTTATAGACCTGCATGAAATGGAACCAAGTGATCATTGGCAGACTGTATTTGACATCTCACTTGTCATCTCAGGATCAATGCAGCAGTGGCTCTCCAGAAGCCCATCCCAGCTCTGAAGGTTGACATCGTGCCGCTGCTGCAGATCAAGGTGTGGCTGCGAACCACCAAAAATTGAAAAGGGCAGATGTCGCAGATACGGTGGATGAAAAGGGCAACGTCTACCCAAAAAAACCTCCCAAAGATTGCATGAAAGCATATGAAAGCTGCAGAATGGAGTTTTTGAACATGTCCATTTGATATTTCAATGCTTGGGTCCCGTGGTAGATTTTCAGAGCGTGGAGGTGAGAGACGCAGTGGATGCCATGAGCAACAAGGAGCTGCCTGAGAATTGTGCTTGGTGTTCAAGCTGCAGTGGGTGCAAGTAACCTTCGTTATCTATCTTTATTTTTTGTTTCAGAATTCATCTCCAAGTGAATGGAAAAGATCACAGCTGTAGAGCGCCTACTTGCTCACACTGACATTATATCTATCCATATCTTCCCGTTCTCATTTCACCATTTTGCTTAAATCTCGGTGTTGAACCCGCAGCAGCTACAGCATCCCACCGCTATTTTCTGGGTCGCTGGCCTCTTGCGGCATCCAGCCATCAGTGATTGAATCTGTCAAAACGTCTCAATGATGAATTCTGACCAAATGAACTCACCCCTGAGTTTAGGTAGATTTCCGATGATTTTCTAGAAATCCCAGCAATTTGAGCTGTGGCCTTGAAAGCCGTGGCTTCCAAACTCCCGTGGCGAAACGGCCAGGACGTGGTGCGGATGCTGATGACCCGCGCCTTCCAGGAGGAACCCGTCACCTGGCAACGACTGCTGAGGCGCCTGGGGCCTGAACTGGACGAGGCCATTGACATCGAGGACGGACCTGTGGACCGGGACTGGGCATGAAGATATGGATGAACTGGACAGGGGCGAATGATGTTCAAGTGATATGAGCTTATATGCGATAGATGTAATCATTCACACACACACACCTGTATGTATATATATATATATATAGATGCCATAAACATTCATAAACTGTGTATTGAGAAAACAAAGATCGTTTGGTGGGTGGCTTTTGATATACAATTCCGTCCTGGTATACCACTTCCCAAAACCATTGCATCAGGGATGAGGAACGTGTCGAAATTTGTTCAAAAGGATGGCCCCTCTTCCAAAAAACAGCAAACTTCTTGAAGGAGCGATGCCATCCTTAAAATCCCCAAAAACCTCCAGGCCAGCGATCAGCGACAGGACATTCCGAAGATCATTGAGCTGCTTTGTTCTGAGGAGGTGGCTGTGACTGCTGCAGCCGTGCTGGAAGAAGGCCCACAGGAAACGTGGAGACCTGTGAGACCTGGCAGGGTTTATTCCTTAAATGACCAACAGGTGCATACAGAGCCATGATGTTGGATGCAGACTGAGTGGTTTTGGTTTGTCTCCAGGCCAGCTCCCGCAGTCTTCTGACGGTGAAGGTTGGGTTTCGAGCTGTTGGGTGGCATGATCCGACATCACCTCCAATGTTTGCGGACAGTTGATGCTTGGGAAAGGGATCTCAAACTCCCAAACATCATTCTGGCAACTCCAGTTGGGCACGATTTTCATCGATTTTCAATGTACCCTCTGGGAATTTAACGTAGCTATGGAAAAAATACATAAAAATACCCCATCTATAGACGATTTACTGTACATTGAGAACATGATGACTTTCCATACTCGTAGCTGCGGTAAATTAGCAGAGGGTAGTGATCAGACTTGGTATTTCGAAACGCCAGGCTTGAGACCTTTGGAGAGTGGTCAGTTACTTCGTGCTCTTCGGGATCAGGTGACCCCTGGTGGATTCCTCGATTCCGGGCGCCATGAACTCCACAGATGGAAGGTAGACAGGATTAGACAGGTGGACTATGGTCAACTTTGAAATCTTCGAAGTTTATCAACTTGGCAGATTTCTTTGTAATTCCATCTTCGTCAGCAGGTAGCCTAGCATCCAGCACGAGCGACCCGCATCCGCAGGTGGTGATCTACTGGGATTCCTTCGAGCTAAGCGAAATCGCCAGCTGCTTTTGGAACTTGGCAAAGGCAAAACTCATCCACGAGCCGCTGCAAGCGGCTGCCAGCCATATGGTAGTGCAGAAGGCCAGAAGTTTTTGGGTTCTGAATGGGGCTCTTAGAGGTAGATGTTTGATGAAATTTGTGATTTTTCATTCATTTTACCCAGGTGTGACTGCTGTTGTCAGGCCTCCTCACTCCTTTTCAAAACTGAAACTTGTGGTCCAAAAGATTCAAAAAACATCATGCTGAGATGGTACGTGTTGTCTTGACTTGTCGTGCAGGCGCCTCGTTGGCAACCGAAACGCTTCGACCCAGAAGTCTGGCAGATTCTGTGCTCACTGGCGAAAGTGGGCAGGGAGGTCAGGTCCTCAGTGGTGACCTCACCAAATCAAGTTGGCCAGGTATTCATGGCCTCAATATGCTTCAAAAGTCGAATTCACTTGTCCATGTGGGTCTACGCTTCAAAGCCGTGTCCTTGTTACAAGTTCCTTAAATCGATCTAGAGCATCAAGTTTGAAGTCACCCTGACCCTTGTGCAAGCCTTCCCCTTGCAAGCCTTCCCTTGATTTAAAAACTGCCCTGGCTACCTATACATAGCAGACCTGGAACCGCAACACACTTCATGTGATAAAATGGATAATATTGAGTTTCTATAGAGGCACACACACATAGTTATGTTTGTTTCACTTGGTACCCTTAACTAATTTGTTTCCTCTTGAGATCTGCCGAGGATCCAGTTCTTCTGAAATCCCTTGCGCGCTTGGCCTTGCGGCATAACCTGGGCATCATGACCAACTGGGTGGCTTGGACAACAGGGGGATTTTCCCGTGCGAGTGATCGATTTGATGAGCAAATGTCGTTGTATGTCGTTGTACTTTGCCCAGATAGACTCGGATAGACTATGCTTTCAGATGTTTTCAGATGTTTTTAGGATGGGAACAGAAAAGTTTTGCCGTTTTGCCCCCTTCCCATACTCCTTGCCACCCAATGTTGACCAAGAGTGGAACTGTAGAGCTGCACTGCGCAGGGCATTACAGTTTGTAAAGAACATTGGCTAGAGCCTGTCAAAGGCTGGCAACTTTCTCTGACATATCCAGAGATCTGAGGCTGTTTGTGTGACTGCTTGGTCGCAACATGGCTGAACGGAATTTCTTGGCTTGAATGATGCGAGGTTTCTCTTTATGAGACTCCCTTAGTCGATTTTCTGGCTGCAAAAATGAAGACAAGAAAATAATCTTGAAATATCTTGAGCAACCTGGGTTTCAATATGTCCAAAGCAGCAGGTTGAGCATGTGCGATCATGGAATGTTTCTTAAGCAAAATCAAGAAGAACATGAGGAACTAGTGATTTGAGGGGTGCTCGCGAAAAACTGGTTTTGGCTAGGACCATGGTGACATAAGGGACATTGCACAATCATAGATGTCATAGATGCTGAGGTATGCTCAGCTTGAAAGTCCACAGGCGCGTCAGATTTGTGTTCCTGGCGACTTTTTTGTGGCTGAAACAGGGGGAAGGAAGATCCATATTCATGATTCACATATCCAGATTTGCAATGATTTACACCTGCCACTCTGCTATCCACAGGTTCAATGTAATCAGGTCCATCCTCTAAATCAAAACATCCCAATGAACCCAACCTGGTGCACCTTCAAAACACCTCAACCCCAGTAGCCCACAGCCACAGACCAGGATGGCCTTGGCGACTTCCGGCAGCGGCTGCAGATGGAGCTGAATCTGCGTGAGATCTCAGCCAAAGAGGTGGCACAGAGCTGGCAGGTCGCCTACGGCGAGGAGCGTGGGATGCGCTGGGTGTGTATGCAGCCAAGGGCTAGGACTTACACACCAGAAATTTGGAACCTCCAAAAAGACAGACATGTAGTGGGGGGCTGCTGCTTGATTCACTGGTGCAAACCAGTGCACCTGGCAGGATATGGATGAGTTCTGGCTCCGCCGACGGATTGTGCTTTGGCAAGAGATGTCAATTTACTGTTCAGGGGTCAGCGAGTGAATCCGAATCTTAGTACGAACTGTTTTCAACATCAGCATGTATCTCTTATTGAGTTTTATCGTCTCCAATACTTTTTTTCAACAGGAAAGACCCCTGCCTGCTGCCGCCCGACAGTCCGACAGTACCCATGTCCAGCTGCAAAGTGGCCAGAGGGTGCTCATTTCTTGAAGGGTTAAACTCCCACTTTCATCCGTGAATAGCATGGATGATTGATCATGGTTCGATTGAACATCCCCATTGACTGTCCACCCATCATGTTTTTTGGATACTTTTTGGATACTTGTGGATACTTTGGGCATACACACGCACACACACACACATATAATTATATATATATACACATACATACCCAGTATAGATACAGTATATATATATATATACAGACATATTTATACACTTTTATATCCACTATTGGATACAGTACATTTTGATACATCTCGATACCTTTGTTTCGTACATTTTTCCACATCGTTGCCATGTCTTTCCCTGCCAGCACTTGGCCACTGGGCAAGGCGCAGCGGCCCTTGTTCATCGCGCCGCGCCCGGTGAAGCTCCTGCAGCGGCGTTCGGCCGAAGCGGCACCTGGCCTGGACAACATCTAGGGATGAGACTAGAAATACCAGAAATCAAAGATGATGAACAGTATGAACATGGATGAAAACCAAGAAACTAGGGATATCTGGTGATATCTAGGGATGCCACCAACCAAAAACAAGGACGTAAGCAATTGTGGGGATACCAGTTTCAAGTTGCAACTAATACAGTAATCTCAATGCATCTAGTGATGCCGGCGATATGTTTCATGAATCACAGGGTGAGCTCACAAACTGTTTTGCCAATAAAGATTACTTCCTTACCTCTGGGAAAAAACGACTGAGTTGCGATTTTTCTTGCAAACAGCCAGATGCACTGCACACTGTAGATAGCACAACTCACGACTTCTCTAACTTATGCCAGCTTTGAAGTTGGATGGCGACCTTCAGCAATCACCCAGAGACGCCCAGAGTTTGAGGATCTGAAACAAGCTGCGGAAGTTGGGAAGCTTCTAGCCAAACCCAACTGGAGAAAGGCCTGGTTGGGAGGATATGTCACAGATCATTGAGATTGGCATAACTTTTGTGCCAGCAAGCATCCTGTGAAGGTGACCCTTCCATCATCTTCCAAGCTCTTCATATTTTTCAATGCCATCCTGATGTGTTTCTCCCTTGGTTTCTGATGCTGTCCGCATCGGGCTTCGCCAGTTGGACCGTGTCGACGAAGATGAAGCCGACGCGCCGGACGACTTGGAGGACTTCCGTTTGTTCGACGCGTCGGAGGACTTGGGGGACTGATCTGCTATGCCTGCGACGCGCAAAGAAAATGGAGGGCAGGGCTGGGCTTTTTCTGATGGATCAACCAAACAAGCGTTACAAATGTCATCAAGTTCCATTTCCATCCATTTCCCAAGTCTCCAGCAGGGTTCTAAGTGTACGAACCCTACCTGCCTACTTTTTGTTTATAGGTTTTTCAAAAAAAGGTTCTAAGTGATTGTCCGTCACTATATGGATAAACAATATTGCCAAAGGGAAATGATCGAACATGGACTACTATGGGACAATCAACGCACAGCGGATGACTACTAATGAGCCAGTGGCTTTGGGAGTCTTACGGTACATTGCTAGATTTGCTCAAATCATGTTTTTTCTCCTCCATGTTTCATCACCCAATACGTTTCACAGCACTCGTTTTCAAGAATTTTTTCATGGATGCTAGAATGAGTATGGTTGATATCATACTGAGCGAATTCAATGCGCGAAAACATTTGCAGCCTTTCGCCTGTTCTTGACCAGCATGCAAGAAGAGCAAAACATGGTGCGAAACAATTTATATACTCTGGCAAGCCCAAGCGGTCATGAGGGATTGAAGTGAAGGTGAAGGTTTGTCGTTTAATTTCGGGGCACCTAAGACCTATCCACTTGTTTTTGGATTCTTCACATCCTTCTAGAGATTTGTTGCTGTGGAACGGCAAATGCCGATCATGTTAGATTCAAGTTCATTGGTGCTGAAGAAGGAACCCAAAAGCTCCGCAACAACGACCTAAAGGGGCTATAATTAGGCTTGTTTGCCTAAGAACCACCACAACAACAGCTGCTTTAGTTGCAAAGACCTGGGATCTTTAGCTCTTCGTGTGGGACATGGTTCTGCCAGCCAACTTGTTGCCATGAAACTTCATTCGAGGCGCATCTCTTTTGTTCGGCTGCACTCTTCGTGAGACTTGCCCATCGGAATTGTTGATTTTTCCACCATCCCCAGAATTACCAACAGTAAATCATAGTCAATCTGCACTTGAGTTGAGAGGTGCGGATTCTGTATATATTAACCGCCCAAAAAATAGAGAAGTAAAATCCCATTAAGATATATGAGAATAGTAGTAGCAACAACGGAGGTGTCGGCAAAGACGACGGTCCTCCAGATGTTCCGAGCTCAGTAGTCCCTCCCCTGGAGATGGCGGAGACTGCTGTGGAGTGAGGTGAGAACCGTGATGCTTGGAGCTGCACCGTTTCAGGACCTACGTGTGATCGGTTGAGTTAACCTCTGTCGCTCTAAGCCAACCTCAACATGAGCCAATCCATTTGGAGACAGATGATCAGATATGTACATTCAGAGACACAGATTTACCAGTTTTCATCCTAGCTTTCGGAGACATGTGTAGCACATAAAGTGCAGAGTAATTGTGATTTGTTGCAACATTGGTGCAACTGTAGAGCCGCCCCATTGTTTTGCAAGACTCCAGCATTCCCCTGCTTTCCAGGACAGCTGGCAGCTTCGCAAGCATGGGACGACCAATCGCAGCAACATCGCGCCGGCAGCGCTGGAGAGGGTTTACCGCAGATGTGCTATAAAGTGCGGCAACATGCATAGAAGAAATATCAAAGGTGCAAGACTGGAACCTGGTCACAAGTCCATGGCCGGCTTGACGTGGCTTCATTTCGACCCATTTGCAAACCAGATTCTGAAGGACTGCTTATTGCGGTTGATTTCCTCTGGAATCTGGAACGATGTCAACCCACGTGGCAGGAGCGGGCCTTGCCGGACTTCAATTGTCACCGAGTGCAAGGTCGACGGTGGCGCAGCTTGCGGGAAGATTTCGAAAAGTTGTTGGGTGTCGGGCCCACTGGCGTTCGTCCCTTGACGGTTATACCACGGACTGAGCGCAGCTGTTTGGGGCATGAGGGGGATGGTGGTCTCTGGGTGCAAAGCTGCAACATTGGAGTGCCAAACTTTGGGACATCCCCACAATGTTCACATGAATATAGGTCCTTTGCACATATACGGATATGTGTGTAAGTATATATGCATAAAGAAAACTTTGAATCATATTTGTGCAGGGGGCAGGGAGAAGAAAAATAAGGCGGAAGAAGAAAAAACCCGTATGCCAAGTTTTGGGCAGCCCAATTTGATGGCACAGGCACATGTACCAAAAAATCTGGGCTCACATGACTCACAGCACTGGAGGTTAGTTCAACAAAATATATTTAGATCACATAGGCCCATTTTGGGTTACGGTTCATGTAGATGCCTCGGGCTGAGTTCAGCCCAGGATCTGAATCAGCGCGCGAGTTCAAGCTCCGATGGCGCCGAGGAGTACGCAGGACAGATCTTTTCCACTGGAAATCAGCTGTTGAAAGCTCCAGCCTTTGGGTCAGGTTGGCGCTACACCATGGCTTCGGCCATGGCAGCCACCCTGCAGCCGCCAATTTTTCCATGGTCGCCTTGAGGAGGTCGGAAGCTGGTGGGACCCAGTGAACTCCATTGTTTGTGGCTATCCAAATCGAAATTTCTTGATAGTATTTGATTGTAGATATATGAGGCCTCGCATCACTTGGGCAACTGGGGTTGTATCCGTACAAGTTTGAATAGATACTAAATTTGGCTCAATTTCAATGCACCTGGCAGCCTGGCACTTCGTTTGGCAGGTCATGCCCACTGGGAGCCGCTACCTTGGCTTTGGCAGAGTTGCTGAGCAGTTTGCTCAGATGCTGGGCAGCAGGAGCAGTGATCGCCAATGGGGAGGCCATTGGAATGAAGTGAACAGTTGGTTAGTTGTTTGATGATGATTGATTAAAAGCATGGTCATAGAGTCATAGAGGATATCTCTGTCTTTTTTTTGTTTATTTTTATTCGCAGGTGGGATAACCATTAAACAAACACAAGGGGGTGAGCTCGTCTCGGGCGGACTCTGTAGCGGGTTGGGCCCCTGAAACACCCATAATAGCGTATGTAGACATATTGTTGTATGCATTTATTGATATACAGTATTCATCTAAGCAACCAATTGGTTCACTCATGTATATATTTGAAATTGAGAGGTATACATGTACCAGTGTGCCACTATCTGAGGTATTCTATTCTAGACGGGACGGACCTTGCTGTCGTAAGGATTTGTTGAGTTTCACCGCCGACACACTGCTGGGCGCGAAGTGCAGGATGTAGAGGCAGGGTTGCCCCTGTGAGAGATGGCTATGAAAATGGGGGGTGTCAATGCTGGGTTGACATGAGTGTATTTCAGTTGAGGGAAGTAGTATTTCTTGTGTAGTCAAGATCCAAATAGCTCAAGCATCAGCTTTAATCTGTAATCTCGATCCTCCCGTGCTGTCCTTGTACAGGCCCGGCTTCATCGTGCATCGCAAGATTTCTCTTCATCTCTGAGTCTGGTGCGCAGACCGTGGCTCTTGGTCACCTGATGGCACTTTGGTGGAGGAAATTGGAGCCGTTCGAGTCTTTCTTTCTGAGCCTTCTCCCGTTTGAAGGAGAAATCGAGAGGCTCTACAAATTGGATGACTACTTTGTATAAACTAATTGTATAATGTGATGTAGAGGGAGTGAGGCGATAATCCAGTTCCCACGTGAATATGGGCACGGCACATGTTTGACCTGGAGATGTCAATCTTGGTGAAGTGTTCGAGCTTTCCTCCGCACATGGGGTGCTTCATCCTCTCAGGCTTCATATCCAGTTGGGATCATTTGAGTATCTCCAGACATTGGTTTGGAACCCTGAAGGGTTGCTTGGACCTATGCTCTTGTTATCTCTTGTTTATAGAGGACCACATACCATTGGATCTGGTTGGATCACCTGGCATCCCAGGTTTTTCTGCTGCCTGCCACCCGCTGGCCGGTGCTGGACCTTTTGTTATCCATGGAGCGGCACGTGCTGAGTTCGCCCACAGCCACGGCGCAGTGCATGCAGGGATCGTCGCAACCTTCAGGCCTGGTGCGCATCGGTGGGGGAGAATCATATCCAGAGACTTTCAGAGTCCTGATTGCCTGGGTAATAAACCACCAAAGTAAACCCTTCACCTTTGGTTTTTTTTGCATAGCGTTCGGGATTGGGGTCCGCTAAACGCTTTTCGCACCGATACACCGATACACCGATTGCCGTGCGCGCACAGATACACCGATACACCGAATGCCGTTTATTTACGGTTTGGGCTTGGTTTGGGTTTGCTTAGGGTTTGTTTAGGGTTTGTTTAGGGTTTGTTTACGGTTGGTTTAGGGTTGGTTTAGGACACAGCGATCGGCATAGTGGCGTATCGATCGGCGTATCGGCGTATCGGCGTAAACACAGCGATCGGCGTATCGGCGTAAACACAGCGATCGGCGTATCGGCGTTCGGCGTAAACACAGCGATCGGCGTATCGGCGTATCGGCGTATTTACGGTTGCGGACCCCAATCCCGAACACGCTGTTTTTTTGGGCTTTGGTTGAGTTTGCATGAAAAGAGCAACACATTGGAGTTTTTGCCACGGCCAGGCTATGGCTATGAAGCCTTGCAACCGCTGCTGCAACGCGTCTCCCACAGCAGTTGGGGCGATGACAGCGCTGCCGCTGCGCCCAAGGTGCATGGCTTCATCGGCTCCAATGAGGTCTCGGAGCTGCTGAAGAGGCCATGTGGACTGGACAACCTCACCAAGGTATGATTGAATTATATATGTAGTGTGTATATCTATATATCTATATATCCATATGCATATTTGTATATATATATATATCAGTTTCTTAAATAAATATATGATAGCATATGTATTTATATATATAGGTTCATCATGGTTGGTTTGGGAATCATCCAATCTATCATCAGATTTATCTATCTATTTGTTTGTCTATCTGCCTGCCTGCCTACCTACCTACCCATACATACATATGTACATATATATATATATATCTACACACTAGTATGTATATGTATATATATATATATATACTAGTATGTATGTATGTATATATATATATATATGCATCGAGAGAGCCAGGCCGATGATTTGTACACCCTGCAGTGAAACAACCTGGTGGTCTTCTCAGTTTTCTAGTCCTGGGTGGAAATTATACCTTACAATGTCTTTACATATATATATATATAAGTAAGTGTAGTTACCTTATCTTTCCTTTTCCATCCAGTGAAGCCAGTTCCATTTTAGCCTCACTTTATATGCTGAGACTCAGCATATTGTCTTACATTGCCATCACATGCTGCCGCCACAGGGCTGTCCATGAACTCTCTTCCCAACAATACGCGTTCGTGCTGCAGCAGGGAGAGCGGTGCAGAACTCAGAGGATTTCTTCAAGGGGCTTCCCCACCCAGCGTGAAAATAAGTCGAGCTTGACTTACACTGCACTGCAGTAGCCAATTTGTGAATACAAGTAAGATGACATGGTTTGTGATGCTTTTGATCTCTTTAAATTTTTCGTTTGAAGATTATTACAATGTCGTTTTCCAGGTTTTGGTGTTCCTCCGGTGGCCTTTGAGGGCATCTCGGCCAGGTGTCGTCCATTGGCGATGCAGCAGCGCATGGTGACTGGCTTGGTGCTCTTGGAGTGCCCTGGAGTCCAAGGATCATGGGGATTTCATTGCGAAATCCCATGTACTCTCTGGTAAATTAACATAGACCCTGAAAATAATCATGTTCTAGTGGAAACTAATCTTCCAACCCCCATCTACCAGGGTCTATGTTAATTTACTGGATGGTAATTATTGTTCTTTGGGGATTTGGGATGATTTTCGATACTTGACTTCGATGACATTACTGCTCTTTATCTTGGAGGCTTTTACTTGACTTGTATAGATGCCCCATCTGGGAGTGGAACAACCGGGTTTAAGCAACAGATAATGGCATCAAACATTGGGAATTCAACCAGCAAAGGATTGACCAAAAGAACATGGCATCTAACTTTGAGAATCAAAGCAGCAACTATGCTGGGCTGGAAGATCCGCTGCTTCTATTGGAAGATCATCTGGACTCTGTATAAATGGGAGCTTCCCTTCCCAGATTAGATTACCAGAGGGGAAGTAATGGTTAGGGTCAGGAAACATAGAAGACAATCCGGATTGGCCTTGAACCAATTTGATTGATCAATAGGTTGTTCGGACAATGATCTTGGGTTGCATTTCTCACCCAGAAATGATGGGGATGCATTGCACAACATTTCAGTGACTCATAATTCCATAACGTGATTGGTAAGTTGCTAACTCACTGGATTGGTTGAAGGGAAAATCTACAGGAAACCTCTATATTTGATGGTAAAAATCATGGTTTCCTGTATATTTTCCCTTCAACCAATCCAGTGACTAACCCATCATGATGACTTCAGTGATGGACATCGGATTTTGAGGACCAACGTGCCTATAGCTGGAGCAGCCCTCAACTCAGCCTCTCATTTTGGATGTGTACCCTCTGGCTCTTTAACGTAGCTATTGAAAATCAAAATGTTCAATAGGTAAATCATCATAAATCATCATTAATAACTAATAAATCATCTATAAATGGGCCGTTTTCCATAGCTATGTTAAAGTACCGGAGGGTGTCCCAGACACCCGAAGTTTTTTTGTGGCCACAGATCTTCTGGATCTACCATGGTGGAAAAATGAAACTGCGTTCGTTCATCTGTATTCTTGCATATTTATCACCTCAAAGAAAGCCTTTGAGAGTCAACCATGCAGCAGGAATCTCAACCAGAAATCAAGATGCAGCAAACAATGCCAAATGGGCTTGGCTGAAAACAGGATACTCCCAAATCATCAGTTTCCTCATTACACATATTATTAACGTAGCCACATGTCTAGATCGAGCAAGAGTCCAGTATCTCTTACATCTCTACCTATGAATACGATATCCCGAGCCGTCTATGCCTCTTCTCTAGCTATCTATACTATATTTCTAGCTATTTGCTGTGTGGACAAACCCAAGCATCCCCATCAATGTTGAATATCTTCATTTTACTAGAAGAAATCCCGCAGTACTGATAGTGAACAAATGCCCATCTCTCCCAAAATCGAACATTTTCGATATAGAAAGACATATTTCTCCCCATCCGATTTTCCAAGCGTTTGCCTGGATATGCAATCACGATCAACACCCCCATCCTCCCAAATCCTCCCATAGCCCTCCCCAACTTTCCTTCCCACCATCCCTCTACCAAGACAGGATCCAGAAGCCTGGTTTCGTGAGATGGATGAGGAGCTGCGCGACTTTGTCGCCAGCCAGGCCATCCATTGTGGGGGGCCGTCGGAAATCTTTGAAGCGTTGACTGTGGCTTGAAGCTGGTTACGAAAGACATGATCGTTTTTACGGGCAATTTTCGGGTCATACTTCACTGTACATGGCAAAATTGCATAAAATTGGCCCAAACCAGCTTCAGAGCAAGGCTTGTCCTTTCTCACCGGCAGGTACAGTACCTAAGATTAGGCATACTGTCTAGTGCTGTGGGATTTCCTCAACAGAGAAATGTAGGGCTTGGCAGGATGCTGACATGTCGATCTCCCGGCCATTGAGTTGTTGTAGCCAGGACCTGTGGCAACGGTTGGTCGTGCTGCCCCCAGGTCTAACTGCACAGATCACTTTGAATCGTGGGGATGCCCGAGAGTCCGAATACTGGAAACCGAAACAGATTTGGAAGATCATTTGCCAATGCAGTATAGTAATCGTTGGGTTCAACGTAGTCAAGTGTGGGAAGTGCAACAGGTCCGTTTCATTCCACCTTATCCGCTTTTAATGTCCTTGAGATTCTGAGGGAATGCCCTTTGCGACTTACCCCTTCTTCGGTTTCTGGCTGCGCTTGCGGAGGTTGCTAACTCACAGGCGAGTTGGGTGGGGGCCTCCAACACAGCAGAATGCAGGGTGCTGCCAAATCCCTTCCCCCTCAAAAAGGGGCAACCCATGAACATCTAATTATTTTTTTTGCACACATATGCACACATTACACATCACCTGGTATTGTCTGCACACACATACACGGCACAGAACACAGAGACAGCCCCTGTTGCGGAGGTTGGACCTTCCCTTCGACTCTGTGGCGCAGACGGGGCCTAAAATTCATAGGTAAAGACTAGACATGGCAGGTACCGAGTGGCAATCCTGGCAATGGACAACACCAGATTTCTAGATGTTTTTCCATGAGCAACAGAGAATTTGCGCGATGACCAGGTTAAGTTAGCAATGGGCAGGGATGCAGAAATGGCTTTCTCTCCTATCTTGGAGCGTATCATGATTTTCATTTGTAATGGGCTCTTCATGTTTCCCATTCCATGACATGATATATCGGGTCATCGTGGCAGACTGTCCGGTAGCCTATTCCATCTTGTGCCACGGAGAGCAACCAACCGAGTGAGTTCAATTCTATCTGAATAACACTACCCTGCTGCTGGAAGAAAGAGTGGCGTATGTGAACGTGGCGTCGAAGTTTGACAAATTCTTCTTTTAAGTGGAATCACTTCTTTTAAATGGTAGACTTCAAGCTGGTTGCAACAACTAATTGTCAGTTGGCATATTGTTAGCATTAATTATACAATTATATACAATTATAGAATCATTATAGTTATATATAACTATATAACTCACTCCTGGCAAAGGTCTACTGTAACGCTGTAGGCTGGCAGACCTGTTCTCAGTTGCGCTAAAGCCCGCACGACAAGGCCGCAGTTCCATGAAACGGGAGATCCGTGGGATTTGCATGGCGTTCGATGCAGATGTTTTTGAAAATAGTAGATTAATAAAAGTGATATATATAATAGTTATTACAAGGATGAAAATAACAATAGCTAATACAAGCAATCATGATAGTAAGAATAAGAATCATCAGAACAACAATAAGAACAGCAATGATAAACAAACAAGGAGTTGACAACATGCTCAACAATCATGATATCAATGTTCTTGACAATGGAGAGAATGATCAGTCAGAATAGTAGAGAAATGTGATGAGAATCGCGGCAATTGCGGGTAGTTTTGATGACTCGTGCCTTACAAGCATAGCAACTCCAGCAGGATTGATCAAAGGTCTGGGATCCCTGGTCGGCCCTTTGTGTGTCACATCCAGATATCACCAGTTGCCAATATCATCTTCCCCATATTTGTTTGTTCATGTTTGTCACCTTATGTCCGTGAATTCAGCTGAAATTTCTTTGTAGCAACCTCATCGCATGGGGGATCATTTTGCTGCTTCCAGATGCTATAGGAGATCATTGTCATACAAGATAGGACCCATCGTCCAAATAACTTTGTCTCTCATACTGTAGCTCTTGGATGCGTCACCCAAAACAGATTAGACTAGACTAGACTAAGTCAACCAACTTCAAGCAAATTGATTTACATCGGATAGTTAGTTTAAACTGTCAGTTTCCCAATTTTGCTGGAAAAATCATGTTAAATCCCAGTTTCTGATGATAAAACTCCCAGTGTTCATGTTAAAACCGCAACCATCAACTGCTGATGATTTTGCTTGTCCGTACAGGTGGCCATGCCGCCACGTCTGCGGACATGGCCCCCTGGGTGACAGCCTTTGAGAGGTGGGGGGGGTGTCCGGCCTGAAAATGGGGCATTTTAGCCCAGTACATGGCCGTTTTAATGGCGAACATCACGATAAACCAGCAGTGAAACGCAGGGGTGCATGGTACCCTATTTTCTGACTAAGCCAATGTAGAGGTGTTTTTTGTTGGGTGTTTTTGTTTATTTTTCTGTGAACTTGAAGGCCGAGCAATTATTTTATTCCATGGGCTTTGTGTGGCAGGGGTTTTGGAATTCCTGCTGAAACATGGGATTCTTCGTTTGTCTTTTGGATATCGTTTTGGATCTCAAAAAGATAGGGGCCAAGACTTTGGGACGGGCACACATGCAAGGCCAATCTTGTTACGTGTGCTTGGGGTGTTTGTGCAACCAAACAATTCCAAGGCATACCGGCATACCCCCACATCGTGGGTGTAGATGATGTGTAGGTATGAGTTGCTTAGTTGCTTGGTGGTTTCAATTAGTTTTATTTTCTGTCCTTCACATCGTTTGTGATGATACACCCGCAAGGACACATGTTTCTGGTGTTAGTGTTCGCGTGATATTTTGAGCAAAAAGGCTGCAGCTGCGTCCCGTCAAACATCAACCGCTCCTCGATTCCCAATGACGGAGGAGTCCGCCCAGCTTCGGGTGACCTGGAGTGCCCGAGTCATTTTTGTTTATCGACATGAATCGACGATGTGGGGAATCTATGATCATTACTGTACAATCCCTGCCCCACAATGAAATATCTCCACATAGGCTCTCAAAATGGAATAATTAGACAATACGAAAACCATTGAACCAGGGTTTCTATGGATGCATTTGATATGACAACGAAGGGATTGCTGGGAAGAGGTTCTACTTTTATGTATGGACCCCTTAAGCCAATCTAAGGTGAGAAACTTAGCTGGCAACCTGCTCCTACAGCTGACCCTCCCAGAGTCGCTTGAAGAACTGAAAGAGCGCGCCAGCGCTGTTTGTGGCATGCCGCCAGGATTGCTGAGGTTTGTTAAGGACAATGAACCTCTGAAAAGTCTGGAAGAGATCACTGGGGGTGACATGGAATTGATGATGATGGTGGATGAAAGTCCGTACTACTCTTGGGACATTGCTGGAAATCCTGACAGTCACTTTCTCACTGGCTCGGATACGACTGTGGAGTTTACCGACGTGAACAACATGTCAGATCAGGACTATGTCAATGTGCTGAGTCAGGTGCCAATTCAGCAAGGTGTGCATTTTGTGGAGTTCATCATGCACTCCCTTCAGGATGAACAGTGGTGTGGTGTAACCTTCTTCCCAAGCAGGGCAGGATGCAGGGGTGGAGATGTGCCGGGGTGCTTTTACTATTCCGGTCGTCGGTCCCATGGCCAGGGAGCTCTGGATCTGATTCGGGAAAGAAATCATCGCATGACCTTTGCACATGTCAAAAGTGGCGATACCATAGGACCTGAGTTGAACTGAACAGTGGTCTGGGGATGTCTTGGGTCAGGACCACATTGCCTCCATTTCCAGGCATGCTACCCTCTGGCAATTGAATATAGCCATGGAGAATTGCCAATTTGTATATGATTTTTCTATCATGGCCGGTTTCCATGGCCATGTTAGATTACTAGAGGGTATCACCTTTGGGGACGGCCCCATGTAGGACTGTTGCTGGATGCTGACCGTGGGGCTGCCCTCTTCTCATTGAATGGAGCCTATCAGGGTGGCTGTAGACTCCCGCGTTGCCGCCCCATGTGACGTGCTGCAATGGCACGCGTTTGTAGCCACCCGAAAACTCAGATACCTCGGGATTTTCAATTATATATATATATATATGCAGTGGTGACTCAGCCACCAGGAAATTTTGATGTTCGTTGTTTCCAAAGCCCTATAATTATATATATATATATACATACTATACATACTGTAGCTTTGAATCGTTTTCACATGCTTTCATCATTTTGCATCATACTTCAACGGTAGATCCGGTAGATCCATGAAATATTTGAGGTCTGAATTTCCGAAAAAATACCACGTGGTGTGGTTTCCCAATATTTCCCACATCAAAAGCGCCACCAACAAACACCCCGTAGCCATGGCGTAGAATGACATGTCAGGTATTTCTGCACCGCCTTGGATTGCTACGAGGACTCGGTGGAACTCTTCAAGCGTCCCTGGGAAGAGTTTCCAGTCCGCCTCGAGGATGCGACTCGGCTGAGGCGAGTGGAGGAAAGATGGCGATATTCTATGATGTGCACAATTGATATAACTATACACCCACATATATATATATATATATATACACATCCATATTGATATAACTTAGTGTAGCTAGTTCGTTGATAGTCCATCATACTTGATATAGGCGGCATAGTCATTCATAATTGCATTTTATCGAAATAAGTATATGGTGTAAACCTTCTGGTAATCTAACATAGCTATGAAAAGAGCCCGCTTGTAGATGCTTTACTAACGAAATTAATTATCAAACATGGTTTTGTTTTCCCTCATAGCTATCTTAGATTTCCGGAGGGAATGTATAACTTGTACATATACAGTACCCTTATGATTCTGCACAATGCCAATGCACGTGTATACATACATGATGCTGAAGCTGGAACCATGTGTTACTCATGGGACCTGATTGCCTCGAACAGTAACGATATCACCCTGCCATTTTTTGTTTGGTTTTAGTTTCGCAAAACAAATGGTCCCATTCCCAGGTCCCGTGGCCTTTGCATTCGCTGTGAGGGGTAGCGATTTTCATGAGGTCATGGATACGCCTCAATTCCTGAACGAGGATATCTTTCAGAAGGAAGATTGGGAAGTGCTCGAAGCGCGGAAGAACCCCCACTGCGATCCATGGATTTCGGACTGGCCTGATGATTCCCCCGAGGCTCTAGAGCAGTTGATGTGCTGCGAGCAATTCAAGGACCTGTGATACGGTGCCTCTCGGCCGATGCCGATAGTGTGCTGCTGTACAGGCTTTGCAGCACCTACGGTCTATGACAAGAGATCTTTAGAGTGAAAAGTCTCGCAGATGGGTTTTCACCTGAGGTTGAGGCCTTGGAATATGGAAAAAGCTGGTGAAGGCATCACCAGTGTGACATTTAGCATTTTAATTTCCATTTTTTTTCTCAAATTTCTTTTCCCGCAAGCCCTTGGTTCGGGGTAGCTTACACCCATTACGTCTCACTTTAAGTGAATCATTGCGACAACAGGGGGAAGTGGATACACCTTCGTTGGCCCAATTGTCCCTCCTGGCATTTGGATGCATTTGGGATGTTGGGAGGAAATCCCGTTGGTCCCTAGCCAGGTTGAAAGCCAAGACCAAACGTCGCAACGCAGTGGTCATCGCTGCAATGTTGGGAGTCCCAAGGCATCCGACACCTGGTGAAAGCATATGGCTAGCACGAGAAGAGAAAGTATGGCCAATATGGTGATTATGAGTCACGTAGAGGGGGGCAAATACCATGTGTTATTATCTAAGATGGAGTGCATGGATCTATATGGTGCATGTAGATGGATGTATGGGCGAATGGATGAATGGGATGCGGGACGGACAAACAGGCAGACGGACAGATGGATAGATAGAGTAGGATGACCCAAGTGAAATCTGACGAAACCGTAAAAGAGCGGGAAGAGCAACAGACAATGATCGCTTTGGCTAGAGTTGCTTGGACAGCTACTGCAGGGATCGGAGTTTTGCAGCCAGTTGTGCCTGTATAGGTGTTTGAGGCCAAGCAGGTGACACACCTCTTCCCTTCTGAAAGATTGCTAAACCTGAGGTGTTGGGGGTCAGGGCCTCAATTGCAAAGGGTTATTGGCCCCAGATGCCCCATAATCGTAGGACGAAGGGCGACAGCAGCTGAGGCAACGTATGGCACAGAGACTGCGGTTGTGGCTGCGGGCCGCTCGAAAGGCAGACTTTTTTTGGGCCTACTTGAAACACAGCCATAGTATGCCATAGTATCACCCTTTCACTTCGGAATCGCACAGGAATTGCCAGTAGCCCAAACCCTCCCTATTCAGAAAAAAAATGGAAACATGAGACACATTTCAGCTTCCAAAAAAGCACGCTTTCAAGAACAAGGATCATCATGTTGCCTTGGTCTCAATGGCGGCGGCTAGTGCTGTGGCCAAAGTGTTAGCCGATGCACCACGCGGTAGCAAGACATATGACTTTGGGCAGCGTAAACTTCAGCAGCTCAGCAGGAGGAGCCCAAACACCTAAAGACTTGCACCCCCAGCCACTCCAAAAAAGCGTCAGCCCATTCCTGAAGATTGAAACATAGTATTGAAACAGCAACACTTTGGATCCCTTGAATTCTCCAAATATGAATTATCCCAGAAAATCACAGGAAAAGGTGTACATAAATATAATTGTAAACAAACAAATGAATAAATAAATAAACACACATATATATGAATATATATATATATGCATAATTATGCATATCCTATATATCTGATATATTCGATCATATCCCCAAACAATTCCTTCAATGGAGTCCAGCTTGGCGGGGAATGTTGGGGCTGTTTGCTTCGGTCACCGTGTGGCCTTAGCAGCATGGCAAAGTGGCAGTGCGGCCGTTTACGTGGTTGGGTGTAGCTGAGGCGCCGAAATGGGATGATGATCAGGTTGTTGAGAGCAGATCGTCTGAATTCATCATGATCCATGATGATTCATCCATCATGAGTATCATCATGCGTACAACCCCGTAAATTCATCAACTTCATCAGTTTGATCAATTTCATGAAAGTTCTTAAATAATTCATCATGTATCTCATCATTTATCATTGTTTTTCCATGAGTTTCTCAATTCAGTAATAGCACCCCCCTACTATTCAACGCACCCATTTTATGGCTCCAAATGTCTGGTTTCATCCCTTGTATCCACCATGGTCTCTGAGAGCTGTGGGCTCGACCCCTTGGACCCTGGCAACAGGCCTTGGGCCATGGTGAAGCGTCCTTGGGCTGCAGATCTGATGTCTGACATCGGTATATCTATGAATCTACATCTAAATCTATAGAACGTGGAAATACAAAAAACACGTACATACAGATTTGTACGCATCTTTGGTGTACACTAGATCTCTTGCTCTCTCCCCTTCTGTGCTTCAATTTTGGCCTGCCCTCAAGATTCTCTGCAACCTTTGATCCTGGATTTGCCGGATTCGCCGGATGCCCAGGCAGTCGACAATTCTGTGGCCGCTCCAAAAGATGCTTCCTATGTCAGGGCCCCGGCTGCAGGGCATCAGGATCCATCGTGCCCCCACAGCAGCAAGGTATGGGCCTTCCAGCCGCGGTGTCGTTGATCGCCCTGGTCTGGGGCAACAGCAGGCGACCAGAATGGTGCGGTGGAGGATCGTATGTAGTATGAAATCCTCGATGTTTTTCAGCAGATCTTGAAAGTTGGGGTGCTATCACAGCCTGGTTGCTGGTGCAGGTGGATGAGTCAATTCGACCCTGGCAACATCCGAGCCAGCTTGCAGATGGAAGCTTCTGTGGTCGTGGAAGCAACCCAGGACCACAGAGCCACATTGATTGGTGGTTTCCAAAATGGGTGTGTTTCAAAA
>BGPT01000835.1:275-7775 GCA_003297045.1 Symbiodinium sp. clade C Y103 | reverse complement strand
ACGGCTGGTGGCCAGTTCAACGCTTTTATTGTGGTGGGAAGCACTCTGAATCCCAAGTTGGACATGAAATTGATCTGCGGTTGGTGGTTTCAAAGACTTTTCATATCTTCTCATTGATTTTCACTTTCAATGCCTACCTGAGATGATGATTCGCAACCTACTTGCATATCTTTCAAATAGATCATGGGCGACATGCAGAGAGAGAGGAAGCGTTGAGCGGGGAAAAAAGGAAGTCACTCCCTTTCCTACGAAACAGGAAGACCTCGTAAATGAATGTAAATGAGAAATTCCCCCATGATCCTTGGTGGTTCACCCCTTGACCCCATGATCCTTGGTGGTTCACCCCTTGACAAGTTGCAACCCCAGTCAAAAGTGGGTAACTCTCCTCACACATACCTTACCGGCCCTAGTTATAACCGGGATTATAACCCACTTCCTTAACTGGGATAAACCCTCCCCAGCTCCAAGCTCCGCCTGTGGGTTCTGCAGGACGCCCCTCTCTATGCACGGCTCAATGTGGAGAGCTGGCGACGGCATACGCGCGAGCTTTGCGATGAACCCATCCTGGTGAACTCCAAAAATGTCATGAAGTGCCTTGGGCCTTAGGCTTGATCACAGGATGTCCAGGGAGTTTGGAGGTTTGGTTTCACCAATGCTTGACCCATTATTGGGCGAATTTTTGTGATGATAGATAGATAGATAGATAGATAGATAGATAGATAGATAGATAGATAGATAGATAGATAGATAGATAGATAGATAGATAGATAGATAGATAGATAGATAGATAGATAGATAGATAGATAGATATACATATATATGTATATATACACATACATATATACACACACACGTATATATATATATATATATATTGCAATAACAATGAGGGCCGTTTGGTTTGCAATTTTCTGGGTGAGGGCTTGTTGTGGAAGTTTGGGTAAGGGGAAGCCGAAGGTTGGCATATCTTTTATGTTCGCTGCGCGAAAAAAAGATCCGGGCCGCAATCGAGGTGGATTCCGGACATGCCAAAGGAGTTCTTCAGATTTCCATACCATGCAGCCACCTCGGATTTGATCAGACACTTGGCATCTGCGTCAAAATCTGGCTTGGGCTATATAATAACTGTGGGCATCGGACTCGTTCAACTATTTTGAGCTGTCCTTCTGTCCAATTGGTTCTAGGATGTTTGAGGCTTCCATTGTTGAAGCTGATCGATCACCCATCCCAAATCAGCGGTAAGATGCTCCTTCAGGATATGGGCTGCTGTATCATCATGGAGGTATCTACATGGATGCAGACTTCATCGTTCTCAAAGATCTCACGCCCGTGATCCAGCGCTTGAATGATCATGATCTCATCTCCTATGCCACCAACAGCAACCCAGGTGGTGTTTGTTCTGATAGCTTCAGCTCCAACTTCATTGCGGGTCGCAAGGGAAGTATCTTCATGAAGAAGATGTGGGACAAGCAGAAGGCATCTGAAAGGGTCATCCCTTTTCAGCATCGTTCGGGCAGTTGAAAGACGGACTTCACGACTCAGTGATATGAAATGATGAGATCCATGGGACTATTTATTGCTAGTTATATAGTTGCAATGATCGTCAAGTCCTCCAATTGGAAGCCAGCGCTGTTGGGTGGATGCTTTACGCCAAGTCCATCGTTGCTTTCCACACATCGCTGCATCCACACAATAGGCTTTAGAATAGTTGTACGAATATCATCATGTATATGTACACACATACATACACAGGCACGCACACACACACAGATACAGTATGCGTACAGGAGATGTCATGCAAAATCTGGAAAGCGACCCAGATTGAGAATCTGCACCAGAAGTGCAATCCCTCCTACCTGTAGGGTCACTTTTGTCCAATCAAGCCTTGTCAGGCGATGATCACGAAGCACTGTCCTTTGTCAGACAAAACCAAAGAGATCGTTTGCTGCTTTGACGACCCCAAGGTCAGGGGCCGGGATTTAGGTCTGAAGTTTTCTGTTGAGCGTTTTCCTTCCTTTCCCCCTATCGTCACCCCATCAAGATGCCTGAACTTGGAAGAACTTGGAATATTTTGTCTTCCCAATTTCTACCGGTTGTTGAAGATGCTCCAAGTTTGGAGAGTCGGGCATCACAGGTGGAGTGTCACGTCCCCTTTGCTGGACTCTGGGATTGCACTTAGCCAGGTCTATGTCGGCTCACCTTGCTAGGACTCATTACTGGGAAGGTCTTCAAGCTGATCTTCTATGATTTTCTGTGCAAACATCCACTTCTTAAAATGATGTACCATGACATGCTCCCAGGGCCCCATGGTCCACAGGGCCAACATGCAGCATTTTCTGCCAGGAATTGGTGAAGGTACATCACATCCCATGCTGAACAAGATGCTGAAGGACAATGTTCCCATGAAGACCTACTGCTTCGCAGATGAGGAGTCCTTTGTCCCAGATCACTTCGCCTATGTCTTGGAACACGTGCCTGACCTTCAAGAAGCTCAGAGCTACATGGAGAAACGGGGCATCAAAAAAGGGTTGGACCGGATGGCTTTTCATATGTTCAACTCCATCATCCCATTGAAGTCCTACAACTGCCAGAAGCTCTTTACCAAGGCAAGGCTGTTGGAAAGTGGGCAAGTCACCGAGATTCCATTGGACCGTACAGCTCTTGACGGAAAGGGTTTTTAATGCCTGTGATTTGAAATGATTTGAAGTTCTCTTGGCCAAAGTCTTTCCCATGCATCCCATCCCCTCCGCAAGCACCCTGGACAGGGCACCACTGCGGGTCATCTCTACCTGACCTCCTTTAGTACGGGCCACGGCAAGGAACCCAAACCGAAATCCAAGGAAACTCAGGCCGCGTGGCGGGCCATGTGGCAACGGGGGATGGTGACTTTGTTGGTAGGGTAAGACGATGTAAGACCTGCTAGCCCAGTGATGCCTGGAAAAAGGCAATATAAAGGTGGGAACCCCACCAATTCATAGGTGTGAGCCATGAATGGGGGTGTTAAACATTTACAATCCATGAGATTTGGAGAGCTGAATTTACGAATCACTCCTGCTCCAATAATATCCCAGGTGTAAGTCGACCAAAAGGGAAGGCAAACCGGACCTCCGCTTGGGAACCAGGCCTTCCTAGCTGAGCATCCAGACTTTGCTGAGTTCCAACAAAGCAACAAGGGTGGCTGGCCCTGCAAATCGGCGCACAAGGTGGCTCCATCTGTTTCGCAACCTGGCAGAGACATGACGAGATGATTTTCAGAGATGTGTCTCTCCTCCCGCCATCTTCAACTTGAGCCAATGATTACCTGGTGGTTTGGGGTGTTGTTTTGGAATCCCAGGATTTCCCTATGGGACTATGAAGAGTTACTTGACTGTGAGTACTGGTTGGTAGTGCCAGAGGTGATGCTGAATCTGCATCCCGTATCCCCTCCAAACTCAAACCACCAGGAAGCGCAACCACCAAAAAGAATCCAGAAAGATAGAAAAGGGAAAACCTACTCAAATACGTACTGGTGATTAGTAGGGAATAGGGGAATGGGATGATGGTATATGCTTATTATATTCTTATAATAATAGATGATTAAGAATAATATCAAGAATAGTGATTGCTATTAACATCTATTAACTAGTGGTACTCATTAATTATGACTAATGACTATGATTATATACTATTAATACTCACAAATAATCATTAGTATGAATAGTGATTACTCATGATGATTAGGTGGAATCTAGCAATAGTGATTACTTAATCTACTTATTATAAATAAATAAATAAATATATATATATATATATATGTATAAATATAAATAAATATAAATAAATAAATAAATAAATAAATAAATAAATAAATAAATAAATATAAATAGATGAATAAATAACTAAATAAATAGATGAATAAATAAATAAATAAATAAATATATATATAAATAAATAGATGAATAGATAAATAAATAAATAGATAAATAAATATTGAAATATATGTATATATATATATGTATATTACCATATCATTGATAGATATTGATAGTCATGCGTAAGAATAGTTGTGACTCATCAGCACCCAGGGACTTCGCCGGTGTACCGGCGCCGGCGGTTGCGGCGCCGGCGCCCTTCGCCTCTGTGGCACCGGCGGTGCCGGAGGCGGCGAAGGATGCGGGCGTGATGGAAGTGGTGAAGACAGGTGCAGCTGGCAGGTGAAGGTGTATTTAACCCATCAAAAACAGGGATTTAAGCATAGAAAATGATGATTTTACCATGAAAAATGGGAATTCAACCATCCAAAATAGGAGCTTAACCATTAAAAGATATAAAATGATAGGGAGTTGACGACCAACAACAGGGGTTTAAAATGAGATATCCCGCAAATGGCATCAAATGGCATAAAATGGCAATTGTAATAGGGACGCTGATGATCCACCAGGGCATGTTTCGTGGCGTACCCTATTTTCAGACAAACTCAGGTGAACAGAATGATGGGACACTGGGTAGCCAAATATGGCTTGCTGGAAAAACATTATGACGATTTCCCAGCTATAAACCTTTAGTTTGGGGACTTCCCCAGCTACTTCCTGTAGCCATGTTTGACTGCCGGAGGGTACATCTCATCCAAGAAGTTTAGTGTCCTGTCAGTGCTGTAGTTGCAATTCATTTTCGATCCTTTTTGAGATCGATTCTTTCTCAACTACCCTCGAGCAAACAAGATATTAGCAACAGAAAATCCTACGTGTCAATACTTGTAACTATCTATGTTGATATCCCACCAATTGATTGGTACTGGGTGAGGGTGTGAATTGCGAGAAGCCGCTTGCCAACCAATTTGTTCCATAGCTAATTCGTCAAAAGCTGGTTTGGCTAAGGCGACTAGAGGATTCCCAGTTCCAAAAGATACGAATAGAACACAGGTAGGACACCTCCAGTCACAGCACTTCATCCCCTTGGCCCAGGCTCGACATCCTGCAAGATCTTCACCTGGTGGGAGTATGAGGCACCCAAGTGCTGCAGCCCTTTGGAATCAGTACTTGAATGCTTCCCAAACCCCTGAAAGCCACAGATAATTGGTATATATAATATATGTATATATAATATACATGTGTGTATAGTGTATATATAAATAATATATGTATATATGCATGCATATATGAGTCCATACAACTTTAACTTTGGAGATTTTGATTCTAGCTACTGCCTGCTGAAAAATTCAAGGGATATTCAGCCATGGCACCTGCCATGGCAGGGATTGGGACCCCTCTACCTGCGCATCAACGTGGAATCCTGGCGCCGGCGTGTGCCTCAATGCTCCGAACCGGTGCTGTTGACGGCAGCCAACGAAACCCGGCTGCACTAATCCTAAACCTCAAATGGATCCGATGGGCTATGGTTCTTTTAGTCATTTTATATATACTTGTCACATCTTATCACTGGTAAGATTAGGCATGTACATAGATAAATAGATAAATAGAAGTTAAATAGATAAATAAATAAATAGATAAATAAATAAATAGATAAATAAATAAATAAATAAATATATATATATATATATGTATATATATATATATATACGTATTCTGTTGGGTTCCGCGCATTATGCGAAATGCAGCACATTTTTCGGCCCCAAATGCACTTTGAGACTGCAGCGTTTTGGCCTGCCCAGCCATTCACTGCTGTGCAGACCAAGGTACGCGAGCATGTGCCGTGGATTTGATTTTCTGCTTGATGCTGCACACATTACGCACAGTTCTGCGCGCACTTTTAGTAAGCATTTCTGAGCCGTCGTTGATCTAGCAACAATTTCATGGAAGACACCAATGTCCATTGCACTGGTCCCATGAGAACGCCAGCATTGCGGCCTTTGAAACTTCCCAGGTGCCAGACGTGCCGGAGGAGTTCTTCCGACTTCCCTATCCGGAGGTGAGACCCCCAGCCGGACCCATCCCCAGTCACAGTTCTTGCACCCAGCACAGGGGGGATCTCTCGCATTTTGCGAGGCGCGGGCTGATTCCATCCGATGGGGTGCCATCTATCACAATGGCGGTGTCTTCTTGGAGCCGGATGTGCTGATGGCAGGGGATATCTCCACCATCCTTGAGAAATTGGTGCCTTAATCCAAAACTTGGGGTGTGAGGTGAGTTATCCAACAGTTACCTTGCTGCGTTCAAAACACCAGAGGTGACAGGTCAACCCCCAGTGAAATGGCAAGGCGGAGTAGAGTCCTGTGACATAAGAGTTCCTGACTCCAAAGTACAGCGGAAACACGAGTTAGAAAAGATTCAAAACAGGCAACTTCATCTTCGAACACCCTGGAATACCCTTCAATACCTTGCCTCCTCTCAGGATTCGTATGACCTGATTTCCTCGCAAGAAGATCCGGCCGAAGAACAATGCACTGATCAATTCAATCCAGCCATCATTGCCGGCCCGAAGGGAAGCCCGTACTTCAAGGCTGGCAAGTTGTTGGTTGGTTGATGTTGGTTGTACTGTTGTACCTGTTCAATCCTGTTGCTTGCAGGTTCGCTCCAGATTCCAGCTGCCGGTGTTTATCATTATGCCAGGCAGTATGGGAAGCTCACAGGACCAAAATGGTGAAACACTGCCCTTTGAAAGACAAAGAGAAGGAGATCATTTGCTGCTTCGATGAAGTGAAGGTGGCTGGGCGTAAATCCTTGGAAAGTGCGGCCGCAATGCCCTGGCTCGGACAGGTCTAAAGTGATTCATACAAAGGCAGGCGGTGCCAAGTGCCAAACAAACTTTGCGCAAGACGGCCTAGACGGTCTTGGTGAGGCTTTTCTGTCAGGGTAGCCATTGACCTTCATCCACAAGAATGTAGTAAACCCAATGCCACAAACCATCCCCAAGTCAGCACCATTTTTATGGGTGCTATGTTTACCATCCCCGCTGAGCTGAGGAGAACTGCCATGTACCTTGGCTGTCCATGAACAGAGGCATTGCTCACCCCGTCCTGCGGGAATGGAAGAAGAACGGCAAACTCAACAGCTATTGTTTCTACAGGCCAGGGCGCATATGGTATGGCCATGTATGGCCAAGGAACACTCGCAAGTTCCAGTGGGCAAGTGGGGTTCTGAATGGTTGCAAGCACCAGATTTCACAGATATTTTGGATGTGTTTGTCAACGATTCGACCAGTTTCTGGATGTATTCAGCCATAGCTCGAGTAGTCTTTGGGGATGCATTTAGCGACATGCTGCACTGCAGGGGCGATGCTTTCCAGCCGAACCACCTGGGCGAGGCGGTCAAGCTGTGGGTACTTATTGAAGCAACAGGGGAACATATATATAAGGGCTGCCGCCCCTGCCGCCGACCCCGGAAATCCCAAAGCAATGTGGAGGTCAGACGATTCATTCTTGTCTCAGGCTTGTGCGACGTGCNGGAGGCTACTGCTGCTGGTGCTGCTGCTGTTGCTGCTCCTGCTGCTGCTGTGCCCCAAGAACGCAATAGAAGCTTCGAGACGCTCCAACACAGTAGCCCCCCAGAAGGAAAACACCAT
>BGPT01000834.1:217629-230520 GCA_003297045.1 Symbiodinium sp. clade C Y103 | reverse complement strand
TGTCAGATAGAATGTCAGAAAGAATGTCAGAAGATATGCCAGATAGAATGCCAGATAGAATGCCAGATAGAATGTCAGAAGATATGCCAGATAGAATGCCAGATAGAATGCCAGAAAGAATGCCAGAAAGAATGCCAGATAGAATGCCAGAAAAAATACCAGAAAGAATGCCAGATAGAATGCCAGAAAGAATGTCAGAATACATGTCAGAAAGAATGCCAGCTAGAATGCCAGAAAGAATGACAGATAGAATGTCAGAACATATGTCAGATAGAATGTCAGAGCATATGTCAGAGAAAATGTCAGATAGAATGCCAAGAGGAAGAGGAGGAGAGGACAACTCTGATGAAATCTAGAGACCGAAGGTCTCTAGATTTCATCAGAGTTGTCCTCTCCTCGTTTTCCCTGCCATAAAGTTTTACCAAAAAAAGAATGTCAAAATCTGTATCACACTATATTCCAAAGAAAGTATCGTGATGGGGATCACTCGAAGCAAAGTAATTTCTCTTAAATTACCATTTCTCTAAAACACCATTTCTCCAAATCATAGATATATTAATATAAGATAATGTATTATTATATTAAATTTCATTCGTAATTCAGAAAATTATTTCCCAATTTCCTTTAGTCAAAAATATGGTAATTAAAAAAATATATATTTTTCCATATATCCAAATATTTCAATTTTATAAAAAATATATTTCCAATTTTTTTTTTTTTCCAAAATAAATATTATATAAATAGATCGACCACAACAAGATTATGCAAACAATTCACGCGCGTGCAAAGGATTGTTGGCTTCAACAATCTAATCTTGTGGGACAGGTACGCCTGCGTAGCTACGCAGCCCCTAGGGCCGATGGTTAATTACGCGCAATACCCAGCCTAACTCGAGACACCTTATTTTCCAATATTGCATTTCGCCATACCATCTCTATGCGATTGGGAAATATCTTGTTTGAGGAAGGCATGGCTTGCTCCTTCTGCCATCAAAATCTCGATTCCCATGGATATCATATTATGGGTTGTATGGGTCACGGTCATCGGCAACTCATGCATATTTCATTTCGGAACGCAATATTTCGCTTGGTAACTCGGGCCCGCGCCCGCCCCCAACTGGAACCTGTAGGTCTGTTGCCCAATGATCCCCAAGTCCGACCGGCAGATATCTTAATCCGGAGTCCGCCTTAGGTTTCCCAATCGGCATGGCGGAAATTTCCTTTATTGGCTTTAGATTGTACTTTTACCAGTCCTTTCCAACAACAAGTCCTACAAGCCTCGGCTGCAATTCCATTGGCAGCAGGAAACCGGTATGCAGATTTAAAACGCCAGCATGCTGATATAAAATAGAAATGCGCTACACACAATATCGGGTTTGAACCACTCCTCCTTCAAACCACTGGGGGTATAATTGGTAAAACGGCAGCGCTCTTATAATCATTATGTGGCATTATTAATTTATTGGATGGTTATCGTACCGGGACAACATGGGAAGATTTTCAAGTTCGGGTATCTATTAATTTGCATCGAGGTCTCCATGGTGCGTGTTACAAACAACGAACCAAAGAATCGCAGGATCATAATCTCGGTCAGAGTACCGAGGCCTTCTTAATCTCTTGTTTGTAATTTCTAAAAGATTTACCCAATTTTTTCCCGTAAAGGTCCCCTAGCTCAATCCAGTGACAGCCGCTGCTGCTGCTCGCCGCGCTGCACCCTCTCCTTCCCAATTGCAAGCCTCTACGCGAACCCCCCTCGCATCTGAGTGGCCAATTTCACAGCCTTTTTCTCTAATATAAGATTTTCGAATTCGTTTGATCTGGCGGTTGGAAATTCTATTTGCAGATAAATGCCTGGTTGGGGCCCCTGTCTTGGAGCTTGGACTGAGTACTCGTTGCGTCGCAAAGCGATGCCGGATTGTGGGCGGGTTCGAGTATTGTCCGAGACTCTCCTTTTCTTTCCGATTTATCTGCAGATGATTTCTTCCAATCCATTTTATATTGAGGGTTTTTTCTCCTTCAAAGAAGGTTGTTTTTCCCTCCGGAAATTGCATGGAAAAACCTAGACCGAGACGAATATTTTTATCTAATAAAAAAAATATCAAATTTTCATTTTAACGTTGGCTTGCTGGTGCTGCTATAGGGTGCCGCTGCAGGGTGTTGCTTCAAAATGCTGCTGTCGGAGTGCTGTGTGTGCTTTGGAGCTGGCTTGTTGGTCGCTGCAGGTTGCTGTTTGAGGGTGCTGCTGTCTGCGTTGTGCGCGCTTTCTTTGGCGCTGGTTTGCTGGTGTCGCTGCAGGGTACCGCGCTGCAAAGTATTGCGCTGCAGGGTACCGCGCTGAAGGGTGTTCTGTCAGAGTGCTGTGTGCGCTTTGGAGCTGGCTTGCTGGTGCCGCTGCAGCGTGCCGCTGCAGGGTAGTGCCATCATGCAGAGGGCTGTGCAAAACGTGGTTTTTAATCACAAGTTCCGAACGAGGTCAACCGAGGTCAAAACGAGGTACCGAGCGATGTCAAAACATAGCTTTGGAAACCCCAGCTCCCAAAAAGCACTGCAACATAGAAGCCAGCAGCAGTTTACCTATAGCAGCAGGCCAGCAACAATTTTGCAGCAGCGCAATGAAAATCAACCAGCAATCTTGCAGCAGTTTGAAGCAGTCCAGCCTGCAGCAATCCAGTAGCAATCGGTTTTGAGAGCAGTTTGGTAGCATTCGCTCAGCAGCACCTCAGCAGCCCAGCGGCAGTCTAGCAGCAATCTAGAATCAATTCTCACATTCTAACATGCATTCCATATCAGTACTAGCACCGCAAAGCACACGCTCATCCAAGAACAAAATGCCAGAATCTGTTCACCATGTATATCATAAAATCATTAGAACATGCACTTCCGCAAGGCACACGCTACAACGCTACGACTTAACACACGATGCTACGAGTTTACCCCGGGACCCAGTACCTCACCAAATGGCATTCTTCCCTTGCTCGGCATGGTTGGGGGCACCATTTTATATACTGATCCGACGGTGTTTGAAATTGTTTCTTGTTTCAGAGGCCATGGCGTACCATTTCATGGACGAGGGATTGGTTCTGCATGTTTTTGCATTGGTTTGGTCCGCGTATCTGGCTTGAAGATACCGGCAGCGTGGGTGAGTAAGGCAGAATACAATTCATCTTACTAAACCAACATCTCTATAGAATGGCACTCCTGACCATGTCCGAAATCGAAATGAAGCCTCTATGGAATGGTGGTGCATGACAGTGTCAACACACATACCACCAAAATTTAATATAGAATAGTAGGTGTTCTGGGGGGTCAACGAGTACCATTCTGTAGAGAATTGTCCAAGGGGCTAATATATATATATATATATATATTAAATATGTATATATATTAAATATATATATATATATATATTATATATATATATATTATATATATATATATTTAAATATTAAATATATTAAAATATATTAAATCTATCAAATTAAATTTGTAATTACTTTAAATTTGTTACCGGAGCATGGTTTAGGGTTCAGTGATTGGTTTTTCTGCAATTGCAGAATTATCAGCCACTGCAGATTCTCCTCCTGGTTGTGCCTTCGCAGTGGATTCAGTCCCGTAGTATTTCTTTGGGATTCTTTTGGGTTATTCATGATCAGTGAAGGAATGTTGTGCCAGGTCTCTACCAAATTATACTATTCTGAAAACCGAACAAACATGTAAGGATATATTCCTGCAAATCATTTTTTTCTCACGTCCGCGTGAAACCATCATCCAGATTTAAGTCATTTATATATATATATATATTATTGATATACAATAGCAAGTGATCCTATCCAAACAAGCAGAAACGCCTCGACAGCCGGAGATTCCGCAGCGCCCTTCTGCTCCTGGAACGGTCTATGAAGTCACGTGCGTGCTTTCAACATCGGAACTAACGGTTTTTCTGGGGACTGGAGAACACAAATATAGGATGTTTTAACATACCCTCTGGATCCCTCTGGTACTTTATAGTTGATTTTCCCACTAAATATGGTGATTTCCATAGCTATGTTAGTTTTCCAGAGGGTATGTTTCCCATAAATTAAGAGCTTCAGAAAGTGACCTGGTCGCCACGAAAGGCGAATCATGGACTTGGCAGCAAGCAACAATCATAAGTATGTTGACAAAAAAAACCTCGTACAGACATAAACAATCCATTGGGCTCCAAATATCACAAGGGATGGAAATTCACCTTTGCCAAGCCTCCCAAATCCAGGTGACAATGGCCATGAGTCGCGTGACTTCGATTGCGAGTTCTGTCCTTTTTAGCTTCTGGCTCTTTGGGCTGTGAATCCTCTGGCGTTCCACTGGCCTCCTGTTGTGGTGGTGCATCTGGGATGGGCTGCTCCGCTTTTGGAGGCTCCTCAACCTTTGGAGCAGGTGGCTCCTGTTGTGGTGGTGCATCTGGGATGGGCTGCTTCTCTTTTGGAGGCTCCTCAACCTTTGGAGCAGGCGGCTCCTGTGTCGTGCGGCAATGCTTTCCAAACAATAATTTAGGGCATATAGATATCTATATACAGAATAACATAGATATGTGTGTCGGAGTGTAATTACCGTCGACTTAGTATTTTATCTCGATCAACTGTACATTGAGTTAATTTTGCATCCAAATTTTCACCATAGGTCCGCTCATGTCTGCAACAAATCTGCCATCCTTCTGGCATTCCATTCTCATCTTTGTGAGGCAATTGCTGCTGAAGAGTATTGTAAACTGTTGGCACCAAATGGTCATGACAGTTGACTATCCAAAATGATACAAAAAGTTATGGCCAGGGTTGTAGCCACAACGAATGAGCTATTCTGATCTTGAAGCAGTTCCAATCGGCATCCATCTATATATAGCGCAACAGCGCAATGTGAGTTATCAAGATTCATTGAGTAAGCAAATCAAGCAAATAGTGTCCTTTTGCCTTTTCTGCTCGGGCTTGTCCTGTCGATCAACACGAGCGAAATTGGAGTCTGATCCGGGGAACCAGATCCTGATGCGAGACACACCGTGACACTATAGAGGTCCAAGAATTCCATGGCGTGACCCAATCCCAATATGGACCTCCACAGCTCTTTGCGAATGTCCTGGCCAAGCTGCATGGCCCCACATTTTGGGTGCATTGATACAAGTAGACTTGATGCAATGCAAATGGTCTCTTGGTAAATCCGACTGACATGCAAACATTCAAAAATCAATGACGCAAAAGATCGTACAAGGATTCATAGCTATCCCCATGGGTTAAAAAAACATCCCCAAGAATGTTAGTAAAGCTAATGGTAAACCATCGCCATTTTACCATAAATGGGCGCTACAACCAATCAACACATGGGTGGTTTACCATTGCTTTACCAACATTAAACCCGGTAGGTGAAATTCACCCTCCGGCCTGAACTGGACAAAGGACTTGGCCGGTCCACTTTTTGGATGTGCCAAAGGGTCATGAGCTGCAGGCGGCACCAGAGTCACATCGATTGTGGAATCTTACCATGTTTGATACATTTTGATCGCCCTATTTTGACGGACTCATTTCACCTGGCACTTCTGCTTGCAATACGTAAAAATTATCGTTTGACACTGGCACGTACTGACACTATCCACTATCCACAGTTCTTTGTTTTCCTCAACAAGTTGCAAGACACACACACACACACACACTGAATGGCTTGAAGACAACACATCCATAGAAATCATAGAAATGCTGGTGCGAAACGTAGGGTTGCTGGGGGTTGCTGGGATGATTATATATTAATGGTGATCTAATAGGTCATGAAACCCGGATCGCCTCTGGATCACCTCTGTAGCCGTGTAGGGTCATTGTTGCCTGGTCAGCTTCTGCCAGAACAGCCCGTTTTGTTCTGGGAGAATAAAACATTGGGAAAACAATCTCATTTGTTGTATACTCTACCTAATCTACATATAACCATTGAAAGGTATAGCACGATCTGCAGCTTGTGGAAACCTGGCTGGACGTTCTTCCTCCGAAAGGAAACATGTTGCATACTCCAAAATCCTTGCTTTTAACTTGCCACAGAATGAAAACTTCGGAGATTTTATCAGGAAACCATCACCTTCAAGAAACTTTTTGTGATCTATGATATGTATGAAAATTATATGCTGCCTAATATCATTGCAACAGGATGGAGCTCAAGTCGGGGAAAACAATCACACCTTCGATCCCCAAAATGGAGCAGTTCTGGTTCAGTCGCCAATCAATGCATTTTGCTGGAGAAGGTCTCTCAATTTATATAAAAGTGAATCATGAATGATTACTGTACTACTAATACAACTAGTCAACCAAAGTGAGTACAACTTACAACATCTTATAGCCAATGCCAAGAATGGCGCAAGTATGCATCATTGATCATTTGAACAATAAAAGTCTGATAAAGCATGTATTGTCACTGGTGTGCCAAACAACATCTTGGATAGGCTTGGAACAGCCAAAAACAGCAGACCAATACAGTAGGTCATGGTAAAAGTGTGCTCAAATCTCGTCAAAACAAGTGCATAAATTGTTGCCGTGTCATTCAGGAGGCAGTGGGAAGGGTGGGCTACGAAGCATTTGTGCACGAGCTTTCAGTTCCCGAAACAAAGACCATTTCGAGCTCACAAGAACACACCAATCATCTCCAATCTGTTTCTGGCTTCCAGCAATGCCAAGATATGCCAAGATGTCAGCCTGGCAGCAGAGACTCAACACGCCTCGAATTCGACCCAGTCACCAGGTGATAGCTCTGAGATCTGGCAGGCTGCGCTTGAAATTGCTCTATTTGCGATCCAAGGGCGGTGTATCTCTGTGTAGATGATCCAGAATATTGGTTTTGCTTTTTGACATACTTTTTTTTCGAGTCTACCAGTCCACAGCTCTTAGACAGTCTGACTGACCAAAGCGAGCCACGGATGTCAAGCAATATTCATTTTGGCGATTTTTTTCAGAGACTTCCAGCTGCAAGGCAGCCATGGCACCTCCTTGTTCAGGCTATCGCTAAATAGCAACGCAATGTCGGGTAAATCTCGACCTCGCAGCCAAGCTTGGTTCCTTGCCCGTTGCTGCATCAGCAGCAAGTATGCTCTGCAAGTATGCATACAGCAATATACATATGTATATATATATATATATCATTTATATCATTTATATCATTTATATCATATATATCATATGTTATATATAATATATAATACTATATATATATATATATACAGATTACAATATATATATACAATTTTATATAATATATAATAAATATATATATATATATATATTATATGTATTATATATATTATATATATTATATATATATATATATTATGTATTATATATATCATATGTATTATATATATTATATGTATTACATATATTATATATATATTTTATATGTATTATATATATATATGTATTATATATATATATGATTATATATATATATATATGATTATATATGCATTATATATATATTCTGAAACATAGCTGGTCCTATCCTACTTGCCCATCTCGAAATTTGTTCTACAATTTCCAGCTCTGCTCTCATTTATCATCTACCCCCCTCTTCATGAGTGGCGCGTTGGGACTCCATCGCTGAGTTCCCAGCGTGGGAAACGCGATGGATACATCCGAACCTGAGGCCACCAGAACAGTGACTGAAACGGGCAGTCAACGAATGAAGGATCAAGCGATCTTCGTTCTCTGCTGGAAAACTTCAACTTTCAACCTTCTCTGTTGAAAATATCTTTATCAGAGATGATCAGAAAATATCAGAGATATAAATCATTCATAGTCATTGTATAATTCGTCTCTGTTGCTATCCTTTGATGAATCTCTGCTACAGCATCCAGGCACCAAATATTGACCTCTCAAAAGGACACTGGGGCCATTCCCTGGAACCAACAAACTGGACAAAGTGCGGCCTATATCTTGGCAGCCAGTTCAAAGATTTCCAAAGTCTGTTCGAGGAGACATTTTTGCATCAATGCTGGAAGGTTAAGCTTCTAGGAAATGGAGCATGTAGCCCAATGCATGGAATCTATTGGCAAAATCTTGTGTAAGACTAGAAGGAATAGATAGGATCAAAGAGATGTCAGCAGAATATGGTTGTTTACAACCTGGAAGCAACTGAATCGCTCCAGCTGATGTAATCTCTCAGCTAAACTGAACACCGACAAGATTTTATTGAAACTCAGCGCCAAGGCACCATCAGAACACTCTTGGTGCGAATAAAGAAGACCTCAAAGCCTTCACGGATGACGCGCACCTGTCGACCAGAGACGATCGATTTGTTGCCGGGGAGTGATTCTTTGGCCATCGCCAATAGATGTAAGAACTGAACACACATATAGTTCCTCTCATTGACAATACATAGTGTCTACCTGTGTATATATATATATGCACGTGCATGTGTACATACATACATACATAACATAACATAACACAACACGACATAACTTGCATTGCATTGCATTGCATTGCATTGCATTAGATTAGATTACATTGCATTGCATTGCATTAATTACATTATATTACATACGTATCTACATAAATATTCGCAATAATGTATATTATTTTTTAATATCAGTATACAGTATACGTATACATACGCATATATACGCGATAGAATATATTTACCACACTGTGTATATGTTTCTTTTGACAAATACGTTGTACATCGCGTCGCAGTCCAACGTGTCTGTCACTTCCGTCCAAGTTTGTTGGTTCCTCTCAATGAAACTGGCCTCACCCTGCCATGTGAAGGTCCGGCGTCTGTACCTCAACTCAAAACGCATCGAATCTGGGTTTGGGTCAATATATAATGGGATATGGGATGTATAATGAACATTAATGAACAATGATCTTTAGAATTCTTTGGGTGTGGCGCAAAATGGTGGATTCACCAATTAATGGCAATCTCAATAGGACGTGGTACAGTATTTCCAGACAAATTCAGTGGTGGGCAAACAGTTTTTGCTTTCTGCCATGACCAACTCAGCTGATGCACCGCAAACGAATCCTAGATGCCCATGGAACACAACTCAAAATAGTTAACACATGCTTAGATTGTAAGACTTGAGACAGCTATTTACAATTATTTACATGCGCTGCATTCAGGTAGTACGGAAACATTTGCTTCAATTGAAGGGTAAGCATCATCATCATCATCATCATCATCATCATCATCATCATCATCATCATCATCATCATCCTCTTTTCAGATCTTTTAAGTGCCTCTTCCTTCAAGGATGCTGGACACTGCCCAGCGGTTTTCGCTGGAGTGACACGCTGGAGATGCTCAGATCATGCAGGTCTTGGGGCCATCAGCACCCGTGGCATCTTCAAACTGTGCCTGACAAATATGTGGTCCGAGTGAGTGCCCAAAAGTGACAGGGATTTTCATGGATTTCCGATCTGATTCAACCAGATTCAAAGGAGTACACAACCAATTTTTAAGGACTGCTCTTAATATATTGTGGGCTCCGGACAGGCAAAATCGGGCAGCATGCCGAGGATCAAAAACGATTGCCGGCTGTACAACCTAGATAATCCTACAGGGTCTATGCCTTTGGCATGGACACAACTTGATTTTCATTTCTGCAAATCCTTGGTTTCCAAGAAACTTGGCCACGCACAGGTGGTCTGCTTGGATGCCATAATAATATGTAATAATCTGCATGGATATCTGCTGCAAGGTTTCCTTGTTCAACTGCTGTTATTATCAATCATCTTTGACTTGCGGCTGCTGGAATAAGACCATCAACGATTCGGCCAGGCATCTGCCATCTTTCGAGACCACGCATCTGGCACATGATTCACGGCATGTCTGGATATTATATAAGAATGTGGAGGGCAGGGCAAAACCGTGGTACAATGATGTGCACCACTTAGAAATGGGTAATCACTTGATTTAACCACCGGTCGATAACCCATGGGAATGCCTAAATTGGTGTTAGATAGTAAATTATCATTCAACAACCGGAAACACATGGCGCCTTTTTTTTTCTGGTGTTTGGTCATATTGGGATACAATATAAATATAAATACTATCAACCACCGCTTGAGTTGGGGGACAATTACAGTACAATCAAGAACCAGGTTGCGAACTGGTCCCGCTGGTTTGTTCATAGCCAGTCCCATAATGGATATGATTTTAATCCATTTCTAAAAGGTAGTAGAAACCCGATATCAATAATGATCCATGAAATCACTATTCAATACCATGAAATCACTATTCAATATCATGAAATCACTATTCAATACCATGAAATCACTATAACATCCCCACAAATCACTCACTATGAAATCCTCCGAAACCAATGGTTCTTTGACATTGCTCATTTACGATCGCAGGAGCACATCACTTCACCTAGCCTCTGGGACGCGCCTGGCTCGCATGGTGATTCACTTCTTTGCCTGACAACACTGGGACTAATCATGTTTGCTGAGACATGTTTAGTCCAAGTACAGGTTTATTGCTTATCATTTTCATTGCGTTTCATTGTTTCATTCGTTCGAATGTCTTTGCTATCGTAATCTTGAGCTTGCCAAAATATGAAGACGTTGCATTGATTCCCTACACAATGCAAACCAAAAGCTTGCGGTTCACCAATTTCACCAAATGTCATTCTCTGTATTTGTGGCAAAATATCCCAGGATTTTTCGCTCATCGCCGGCGCAGCTCCGGCCTTGGCTTTGGCCTTGGGAGCAAGGCGAGGCGTTTTGGTGGTGCGCACCGTGCGAGCCTCGTCGTCTGGCTCAGGGCGGACCTGGAGCGCAGGAAGCAAAGCCATGGCATCCCAAATCAGCTGCCAGGAGATCTTCTGGGAAAGGACTACGTATGGAAATATATTACATATATATAATATTATATGATATAAATTATATTATAACATCTATATTATATAATATATATATATATATATTATATGTATTATATATACAATATGTCATATAATATTAAAAATATAGTATGTATTAAATATTAAATGTATTATGTATATCTTCCATTAGATATATTATATATATTATATGTATTATATATTTGATATGTCATATAATATTTGATATATAATATATATTAAATGTTATATGTATTATGTATATCTTCCATTAAATATAATATATATATATTATGTATTATATATATTACATTAAATATATTATATATATAATATATATGTATTATATATATATTACATTAAATAAATTAAATGTATTATTATGTATGTTGTATATATATATATTATATGTATTGTATATATAATATTAAATATTATATATGTATTATATATATATATATATTATGTATTATATTATATATTTCATATCATATATATATATATATTACATTATATTATGTATTTATATAACTATAACTATACGCATGACATGCATTTAAATACCCGTGTGATTGGAGAATAAACCACTTGATCACTAACTGGTATGCAATCCAAGAATCAACATGAAGCATGGGTCTGGTATCAATATGCTCTTCGAAGTGGACTAGGCAATCTAAAGCCACCAAATACCACTCAGGGCTGGAAATGTACCGGTATATATTACGGTATATATCACAACACCTTTCAGAACAGGCCAAAACCAATCAAACATACCCAAAACTTGGTTTGCCTGGAAAAGGGCAATTGTGACTATATTACAGTATATATACAGTATATATACAGTATATATACAGCATATGTACAGTATATGTACAGTATATGTACAGTATATATATATATATATACACACATCACATTATATGATAGTCACTGCAGTTTGTGGGTACCGCATCCCAAGGTGCAAAATCTCCAGCCTTCAAGTAGTAAAGGTGGTGCAACTTCACATCACCACCTTCTCGAGGATGCCGCTCCAAGGGATTTTCCGGCTGGCAGTTCTCCCAGCGCTTTTTGCCCAGCATCTCAACCTGAGAAGGGAACATGGTTGGAAGATGCCCCATTGATGATTTCCACGGATTTTGAAGCTATAAACCTCTGGTTCGGGGATTTTCCATTGCTATGTTTGAGTATTATCTTGCAAACCTATTAGCAACAGGCATGATTGATGCATTCTATGGGCTTATGGCCTCCTTGGAGTTTCTTTGATTGGTTTGTCTTTTCCTTGGATTTTCTTTTCCATTGTTTTCCCCTTGGTGGCATTCACTCAGTGTCAGGGACATTATTGCAGAATCAAAGGAAACCAAAGNTGGTTTGTCTTTTCCTTGGATTTTCTTTTCCATTGTTTTCCCCTTGGTGGCATTCACTCAGTGTCAGGGACATTATTGCAGAATCAAAGGAAACCAAAGGAAACCAAAGCAAACCAAAGGAAAACCATAGAATCCACCCAGCCCCAAACCAAAGGAAACCAAAGGAAACCAAAGGAAAACCAGAAAATCCACCCAGCCCCAAACCAAAGGAAACCAAAGGAAACCAAAGGAAAACCAGAAAATCCACCCAGCCCCAAACCAAAGGAAACCAAAGGAAATCAAAGGAAACCAAAGGAAACCAAAGGAAATCAAAGGAAACCAAAGGAAACCAAAGGAAATCAAAGGAAACCAAAGGAAATCAAAGGAAATCAAAGGAAACCAAAGGAAATCAAAGCAAACATTAGATAATCCAAAGAAGAACACTGATTTTGCTAGTTCNCAAAGGAAACCAAAGGAAATCAAAGGAAATCAAAGGAAACCAAAGGAAATCAAAGCAAACATTAGATAATCCAAAGAAGAACACTGATTTTGCTAGTTCCTTTGTGTTTCTTGTTGTTGTTTTTTTGGTCACCGCCACAATTAAAAACCATATTTTGGTGCAACCCATGCATTGAAAAGGCTGACACTGCTAGCTTTGGCCCATACCTTGGTGGAAATGTAGAGTATCTCACCAACATCT
>BGPT01000834.1:204545-217624 GCA_003297045.1 Symbiodinium sp. clade C Y103 | reverse complement strand
GGAAAGGGCAGGGTGATCAAAGGAAAACATCAGATCATCAAAGGTAGCCCGCTGTGAAGAATGCATGTTCCAGTGATGTTGCTAAAGAGTTCCTATGATATTACCGGATGACAATAGAGCTTCAAAGAGATCTGAGGATATGCAGTTCTTCAAATGTTGACCTCATGGTCATCTTGGGGTCTTTCTTGTCAAACATCTGGTCCCTGTATGCATTGTCCCTTGCAACCGAACATAAGGAAGGTTGTTACCTGTAAGGGCTTCACTCTGCCAATCTGTCTGTAGGATCGACTGCCAGCCCAATATATGGAAACATTCTCATCTGGTCTTCAAAGCCATGAAATTGGGACCCTGACCCAGCAGGTGTCGCTGCGATTGTCGGAAATGGTCATTCCTGGGTGCTGACCTGCAAAATAGTCGCGACAGGAAGCAAATCAGAGAATTTTCTGCACCAAATTCTGAAAATGTTAAGGATCATTGGCCAAAACTCTTGCGGAAATTCCTTCTCCCTGATATCGGTTCATTGGGATTTTGATGATGTACATGTAAGCAAACATATTTGTTTTGGGCCACTGCTCATCTACTGTTGGACATTGCGAACCTCACTGGTAAATCTTTACAGGAAGGGGACAATGTCATCCCTCTGCGTCCCCATTGTGCATTCCCGCATGGAAATGCAGCATTTAGGACGTCGTCCCTTAGTAATCCTCATTTTGGAAAAACAGAGATGACTTTGTCATTTGCCTGTATGATCTTTCCGCAATTCTTCCATGGTGTGCGCTTTGATAGCATCATGTTTACTCTATATAGTCCTTTTTTGTCTTGTTGAGATCAATGCTTCCCTGAAGCACAAATTCTTTGTAGGAATTCCCCTATATACATCAAAAAGGGACCTTGTAACATTTGAATCACAGGCAGTGGACTGGGTTGTATGTTGTAAGCTCAAAATGATCATATTCCTTGTGCTCATGGGAGGCCCCACCCTTCAATGACCCATCATTTATCTACTTTGACATAGCTGTTTCATGTTTTTTCATATCTTTCTCACAGTTGGGCATGCCTCGAATGAATGGATCCATAGGACGAGCTGATACGTGAAAGCGAACGCAAATTCCGGGTCCAGTGGTACCCCAACTACTTGACCCGTACCCATTTCATATTGCTGGTAAAAATGCCATCATATCCCCTTTATATATCACAAATTTGTCGATGGTTATACAGTAATACACACCTGTTTTTACTCTCACTGTACCAACCCCAAAACGATCAAAGCGTCAATCTTACTAAAATAACCCAAAGTAAGCTTATACGTACATACAGTACATACAGTACACACAGTACATACAGTACATACAGTACATACAGTACATACAGTACATACAATACATACAGTACATACAGTACATACAGTACATACAGTACATACAGTACATACAGTACATACAGTACATACAGTACATCTACTACTGCTACTGCTACTGCTACTACTACTACTACTTCTACTACTACTACTACTACTACAACTACTACTACTACTACTACTACTACTACTACTACTACTACGACGGTCAGGCGCCATCGTTTGCCCGGAGGCGCAACGACGGTCATCATCATCATCATCATCATCATCATAATCTTAATCATCATCATCATCATCATCATCAGAAGCATCATCACCATCATCATCACCATGTTCATCGATCCTGTCATCATGAAGCAGCTACTCTGTCTCTTGTCCCATTTTCTCCGCGGCAAGACAGAGGGTTCAGACGGCATAAATCCAATTGCAAGATTCAAATTGCTACACAGTCTTGGGTGGCATCATGAGCGTTCCAACGCTCTTTCTTTTGGCATGAGCCAAGCGAGCAGGAGAGGCCAAGCCCTCATAGGCACTTGTGCCCGGAATATAATTTACTGCGGGATATAAGCGATGGTGCAAGTCTCATATCCCAGTAGTGACATGAAGATGAAATCATGCCTGACATAACATGACAACATACATGACAATGATCATGAGCACATACATGTTTTGTATGTATGACAGATGTTACATTTAATGGCATGTACCATCATACATATGATCATGACACCATACCTGTTATGTATATATATATACGACATGTCATATATAATGACATGTAATGTAAAATCCTAGAAAAAATCAAGATGCCCCCCAACCCCCCCAACCTAAATGGGAACATACATGATATTACAACATACATGAAATGAGAGCGATCATGATAACATACATGTTATGTATATGCGACATGTCACATACAATGACATGTAAAATCATAGAAACATCAAGATACCCCTCCACTCCCCACCCACCCTAGATGGTACCATACATGATATGAGAATGATCATGAAACCATACATGGTATGTATATACAACATGTCGTATATAATGACATGTAAAATCAAACAAAAATCAAGATACCCCCCAACCCCCCCCACCCTAAATGGTAAGATACATGATATTACAATAACAGGATATGATAATGATCATGATAACATACATGTTATCATATTATATGTAAGAGCATGAAACACTAGTAAAAAATTGGGCAAACGATGGTGTCTGCGCGTACTACTTACTACTACTACTACTACTACTACTACTACTAGTACTACTACTACTACTACTACTACTACTACTACTACTACTACTACTACTACTACTACTACTACTACGAATACTACGAACACTACGAACAATAAGAAAAAATCGATATCAACAAAAATATTGAATAATAATTATCTACACATACACATATGACATCATGATGTAAAAGTTTATAAGCACATTTCTATCAGTTGGGCTCCCCATGTCCCAAATAGGGAAACGCTGGAACTCTGTCCTAAGTACTGGATGGTTACCACATGCCTGGCATTTCGCGAAGGCTTGTGAGGTGCTTCAGCTGAGGCCGCGTAGCCTGAGGAGTTCACCAATACAGGGGTTAAACTGTTTAACCGTAGAAAAACATGGGATGTATAAAACCAGTCAAAACATGTCAAAACTGGGGTTTCGGCAATCAACACATTGGTATTTCACCAGATTCACCAGTGAAAAATGGGGATTAAAACACCAAAAGTTGGGACTTAGCCAGAAGATTTCGTGGGCTTAAGCCATAATAAGTTTGTCTCAGAAAATGGCAATGCCTATGGGAGATGACAACGCCAACTGGATTGGATCTCAACTGGATCTGAGTTCCAAAGTTTGACACAGGATGCTGCATGCTTTCCCCACTTGGACGAGTGCCATACAATCACTATGAACCATCGACGAGCGGATGTATTCCAGCAATGATTGGTTATATGATACCCTATTATGATGATAGCAACAGCACGTAACAGTAATATGTAGTATTCGAGAACAAGATAGACATATTGCAATGTATGATATAGAAATAGACTGATCTTAACAACGTGGATCGCGCAAGCCATCGTGGATTGCTTTCTGAATGCTTCTCGCTGGCGCCAAGCCATCGCCAAGCAACGGCGGGTTTTGCTTGGAAGATGTGCCGCCACTGACCAGCCTGGTTCAGTCCAAGCGATTCAGGGTAGCCCCAAAATCCGACAATCATAAGTAAGCGGATGCCACTCCCAAAAAAATAGGGGATAGCCCCAATTTCCTCCCGGCTTTGTCCATAAAAAAGGTCCACTTTGGGGTATCATTTTGGACATCTTCAGCTGCAGCCTGTGCTCCTTCACAACCTTTGGCCCTTTCAAAACCTGCCAGCAACTGGGCGATCCATGGTGATCCAGGAAGCCAAGGATAGGCGAAAAGGACTGAAACCAAGCCACTCAAAGGCACGTCGCGAATGGTCGCACATTTTATGGCACCTCAGATTGCACACTTCCAAGGAAATTCTGGGGACTTGAGTGGTACCTTTCAAGGACAAATCAAGTCTGCAGCCAAGAGGAATGACAGTTGACAGGCGAAACCTTTGTACTAAAAAACCAGACCTTACCAGACCCAACGCAGGGGAAGCGGGGAAGCGCACTTCCCAACTTGGCGCAGCAATCTATTATCTTGACCAAAAACACAGACGGGTGAAGTGCGGCAGTAACTACAGTATGTCATGTGATCATTTGATGATAGCTATGTACTGCGGAGTCACTTGTCACAACCCGGGTTTTCCCATGAATTCTGTACCCGTCTCTGCGGGACAAGCGACCTAGATTTCGATCGAAGCTGTGATCAAAGGGAGTTCCAAGTCTTCTCTTGTAGGCCTCAACAAAAAAATGCTGCTGTGAAACTCAACAAAGAAAAACAGAAAACTAGATATATCTATCAAAAAAACAAAAAGCATACAAAAACTATTAACATGGGTACATTCCCTAGTTTTAAGGTCCACTTATCCCGATCTGTGCCGTTCAATGGCCCTTGCCTCATTCTCCGGGGTGCAGTTTCGGGCAATCGCATCAAAGCTGGCCTGCCGAATCTGCAGAATGTGCCATGGCTGGTTGGTGATTGAGCCACTGAAAAAAACATGACGTCCAAATAGTCAAATGAAATGATATTCCCATTGTTTCCCATTTATATGTAAAGGAGAAGTTTAACAAATGCACGGCAACGAACTGAGTCTTAGCCTGTGTGAAATCTATCCTAATCTCCTCCGCTTGGAGCCGCGTGGCATGACTTCAGGCCTGCTTACGAGTGAAGTATCTTCTCCAGCCCTCTTCTGGCTTGCGGCCAGCACCACCACGAAGATTGAGCTGCCAATCCTCAAAATGGGAAGTGGATGGCCATCTAAGCGCACATGAATTAGGATCATCTTGATAGGGGGTCCCATCTTGAATTCTAATCAGTCAAGTTGTACACATAGTCAGCTTGTTACACACGTTGCGTGACATGCAGCCATCAAACTGGGTCTCTTGTAGGATCTCTTGGGGGCATTGCGACAACCAGGGTGACAACCAAAGCTCATTCTCATTGTCCAACCACTGGGAAAGGTCTTCATGGCCAAGCATCCACGGTGTGAGGACGGCTGCCTGAACTGAGTCGCACCAGCCTTGCGCTGAGAAATACAATGCTTTGATGTTCTTAGAGTCATTTTGCACATCCCAAAATGGAGGATGTTGCAGGAATTCGGATGATTTTGGTATGTTTTGGTCAGTCTTTTTGATGACATACTGTACCGAAGTTCAACGGCACATCATATTCCAGTTTTTGATCATTTGCCATCACTTCCATACTAGAGGGATCCAGACCAGTCAATGTAAGAAGACTTGCAAACAAAACCTTGAGATTCTTTCTGCTCTCTGAGTCTCATGATCCCAAATACTTGTCAGAAACCAGGAGCTGCGAACAAGGTCTTTTACAGGTTCTGATGATCTAAGCGAAAACCCTAGCAGCTAGCATAAGGACGTGATATTATGACTTGTCGAGCCCCTATTTGTGATGTAAAGAGTCTTGTTGATTCGCTTGAATCGTCAAACTCCTCAAACGCTACTGGAACCCAAAGCGTTTGTCGGTGGCACATGAGGTGCAATGGCGGGGCGCTCCCTGGTCCGGACTGCCACTGCTCCAGTTTTGGGAATAGATCAGTGGAATTCCTCCCAAGAGGATACAGCATACAAATGAATACAATACGACGATGCAGTAGGCAACTGGTAGCTCCAATTTTGGACTGATGCCGATGAGTTCATGAATCATCAAAGATGTGTCCCTTTCCTTGGGTTCTCAGATAACAAGACGATAATGAAGGAACACACACACACACACCAAGTTGTGGGCCACTCTTAAACCCCTGGACTCTCCCCTGCTGCGCTCTAGGGCAACATGTTTTTCCGTCTGCTTGGCGCTGTTCAAACCAGAATTCAACAACAGCAGGATATCACTACATTCAAAAGACCATTTGCATGGATTGCACATCAGTCACGTTTGGGTGGTGGATGTCAAAGATCTTCCTGCATTCCTGGGACATGTCGACTTTTCTACTTGTGTGTTGTGGATCCATCAACTGCTTGATGCCGTCGAACAAGCAAAGCAGTCCAAGGAGCAAGATCCATCCAACTGTCAGTAATGATGGCATATCCATCGTCCGGCCAGTGCTGTTGGGGGGCAAAATCTTTGAGTAAATTAGAACCACAGCTGGAAGCAGCAAATTCAACCAAACACCAGCTGTGCAGGTCATAGTTAGCATGAAGATTCCAAATCCTGCCTCACCTGTGATCAGAGGAACTAGAACACAAGACAAGGCAAAAAATAAAGTTAAAGCAGATTGTATGGCATATGGAGCAGCTGACAAAGGAACGTTCTCAGTGTCTCCTTCCTCGCCATTGGCCTCGCCTCCGGATCCTTCAGCCGGCCTTTGTCTGGCCAGAAAACTCCACACTTGGCTCTTGCAGGGAAGGATCACCAAAGGAAAGCCCAGGTACATCATGACAGCAAAGCCACCTTGCAAAATGCTGGTCCAGAGATCTGGACATTTTTGCTGGTACACTCTGAAGATGTCGAGTTGAACAGAACTACCTAAAGCTGCATAGCCGGACAGACCCACAGCCGAAAAGACTAAGGCTTGCATCGAAACAGCAATGATGGGGCACCAGCGTGAGGCCTCCAACTGAACCTCTGGTTTGACATCCGCAACCAGTTGTGGCATAATCCCTGAGTTCGCCAAACTGCCCATGAGGATGCTAGCTGTACGAAAGAAGCCCCGAGTCTGCCAGGCCCAATGCTGCGAAGGAAGAATGTTGGAGCTCCAGGTCAGGAGCCCTTTGGCAATGGCTGCCACCACCACAACGGCTTTCACCACGGTATTGCAGCTGTTGATGAATCGAGACAAGCGGCCAGACAACTCTGCGGGAGAACATACTACATAAATCATGACAAAGAGGGGAAGGGCCAAATGCCACTGACTTTGACATAACCAGGCATCTCCGTTTGATGCGCACAGCACGGGGCAGAGCTGACCTTCCAAGAAAGAGTCCAAAAAATCATAATAAAACCCGCCACATGTCCAAAGGTAGATCAATCCACTCCAAATGGTAGTTTGCCTTGCCCACGCGGGGATTTTTTGGCACATCTCCTCAAATGTGGTTGCTTTGCAATCCACACTTGCTCTCATCAAAGTCTGTTGTTCTACAATTGCTGTAGCAGTTGAGATCAAGATCACAAACATAAATCCCATATATCCAGATAAACCTGCTGCATAAGCCACAACTGAGAGCGTTGCTCCAAGGCCAGAGTTGAAGGATACCAAGGTGGCTTCGGGAAGACTCAAACCTGAACTCCACTTCGTATGACCCGATAAAAAATAGCAACATTCTGGAGTACTGCATTGACATGCCAACTATATCAAGTTCCACATCTACAATCTATATATAAATATAATTGGCATTTACAATAGTGTAGTGTGATGCAACCCCAACATATCAAAACCCATAGGGCTGCTTTGTGTTGTTGCTTTCCTTGCAAACACGATTAAACTGGACTCCTGAACAAAGAGCCAAATACAAACACACACAAAACTTAATGTGTACCCTATGGAATCAAAAATTGCAATGTAGAATGACCCATTTATAGACAATTTTCGCATCACAAACCTATTTATAACTATATATACATTATAGATTTATGATTAATAATTGCCATGATTTGATTACTAGACGGTAGTTACACATGTTACACTGATTTTCACAGGGCTCAAGACACCTTTCGAAGGAATGTAGACATACGATGAACCTCTGCCAGCCGCATCATGCGATGCCAAGACAAAGGAAGTCGTCCGGGTTTGTGCCCGCTGCACAAACGAAGTATCATCATTTTGACTGCGATGTGACCCTTCAAAATTGAAGCTTTCGGGATTTGCCATTTCTGGAGCGGCCATTGGCTGGTGTGACCACAGGTATTGAGCCAAACAAACTGCAGCGTCTTCTTTCAGGTGTCCCAGTGCACCCAGAAATATCAGAAACCATTTCAAGACAATTATGATCAATTATATACCAGCATAATACATAGTTGATAGAATGATACATAATGATACATAATGGTCTTCTTTCGGAACTGTTGGCAAGTTCTCTTGTGAACATGTGCTCAGATCCGAGGAATTCCCATGACATTCCCATGACCCTCACCCGAGCCTGCACAACATATGTGCGGCATTCGCGAAATTGTTGTAGTTGCCAAAACTGTCACTGCCTCGGAGCAAAATGGGGGCCATACTTTGGGTCAAATTGAGTTCAACAGGGTGCTTTCATCATGCAAAATTGCGCCATCATCCCATCTTTTGCAATGCTTTGAGCAACCTTGAGCCAGGTTGAGCAAAACCACTGTGACACTCCAAGGAATGCCTTACAAAGCATCCTCCCAAATCGTTGGCTTGTTGAAGCCACTCATCAGAAAGAATAAGCGCTGGATGCCTGCCAGTCCATTCAAACTTCTCCATGGAGATTTCGATCTGTCGCAAGCTTGCTGCTATAGGCGCCAGTTCACCCACTGCCAGCTGTCTATGATGTGATCTCTGTGCAGAATCCATGGCATGCTGAGCTGCCAGGCATCTGATTGAGTTGAAGTCACCATCGCCACGGCCGCCACGGCCGCCCTGGCCAAGCAGGGCTAAGCCCTGCTTCCATGCCCAACTGCGTTTGCAGCTCTCTGCCACGCAATTCAGCAGTGCCTCGTCGAGTGAAAATCCGACTTCGAAAGCTTCAGCCATTGAAGCGATGGCTGCTTCCCAGGCAGATCCAACAACACATGCCGCAGCTACAGCACCATAGGTCACTATGGTACGGTCGCACTGATGCGCTGTGAACTGTGGGAGAAGTGCCAAGGCCACTTGCCACTGCTGACTCTTTTCACATGCGCTCAGAGTGCAATTCAGCGAAGCTGAATCAGGTGTCAGGCGATCCTCCTGCATGTGCTGCAGGAGCACAAGGGCCTGTGCCCAATGGCCCCGGCGTTCACACGCATTCAGGGCAGCATTGAAGCTCCACAGGTTTGCTTTACAATTTGATTCTGGATGTCTGAGCCGGCCCAAAAGACAAATAGACCACTGCCATTTGGAAGCCCGCGCGCAGCTTGTGATGACAGTGTTGTAGACAGGGGCATCCAATACTTTGGCCGATAGATTGCCAACTCTCCTCGACTGTGCCAAGTTGAGGAGATGGATTGCATGTTGCCAGAGGTGTTTTTGTGCATAAGAGCTCAGAAAGGCTGAATATATCCCCGGAGTGAAAGCAATGCCTAAGTCTGGTAAAGCGTGAAAGAAAGACTGTGCGGCCCGCCACTGACTTTGTCGTGATAATCTTGACAGCAAACGTGAACAAAATGAATGACGCCATGGCAGGGACAGAGCAGGTAGTAGGAGAAGAGCCTGTTGCCAATTTGCAGTTTCCACCATGGGGCTGAAGACATCCAGGCTGCTGTCTTGTGAATCTGATGAGTTTGCCTTGGCCATTCAGTTCCAGCTTGATGTGTGTCCCCAGAGGCAAAAACTGAGGCAGCTTGGGCACCATGTCACTCTGGGACTCTGGGATTTTCACAGCAGAATGACAGGCACGTTGGACACCCGTCCACCATGCGTCAGCCGCTTTGGAAGAAAGGGAAGCCTCATAAGCTTGGCCCGAAATGCTACTGTATGTTCAAAGCGGTGAACACCTCACTCCATGGATGAACCTTCAACAATCCCAACATCGTCCACCTGTCAGAATTGAGAAACACCGTGAGCCAATTACGAGGAGTTGCAGTAGTGTGAAACAAGCAGCTGTTCCTGAACTTTCATTTAGCAATTCCGACATGAACCGAAGCTGTTTTTGAACCCACAGTGGGCAAAAATCTATGCCCTGGACATGTCTTGGAAAGGCCATGGACACATGACTTCTCTTAACAACAGTCTTTCTCGCAGCTTGTTCTTGTGATGGTGTGTAAACTTGATGAGTCAAACTCATGCATCTGAGATCCCTCTTGAAAAACACTGGGTACCCCTAACCGCTGCTGAATTTGATCTTTCTCCCCTATGTTCCATGGCCCTTTGAGGTGTTCATTCCCCAGGTTCCCCCATGTGGCTTCAATGCCATCACATAACACTGCCATTCTCTGCCAAATTGCCATCGCCATAAGGCCCTTCTGGATGACCTTCAAACAATCTCAGTGGATCTCAGTGGTTCTCAGCGATGTGCTGAGTATCACATCATCAACATATGTTGCTTGGGCTGAGAATTTTTGAACCCCCCGTTCTGGTTCGAATTTCTCACCCCCACGGAAACGGATGGTTCAATGCTGGAAATGACGTGAACAAAAATCAATGACATGAAATGACATGAATTTCCCAGCCATTTGTGGGTCTTGTGGATCCTTGATGAGCTTGTCGTTCCTGGCCTCCAGCGTCCTCCTCTCGTCTTCTTCTACTTTTCCTGAGATCAAACGTGCAAGGCCAATGAGAGCTCGAGGTCAGTATACCGGCATATATCGCTACGGATTAAATCGGGCTGCCACAATGGGAGGGTTTCATACCAGAAGCAGAGAAACAAACAATATTCTACACCCTCGTCGCCCAAACTGGCAAAGTTAACGCATGCCACGCAAATATCGTACTCCACGTACTTGAGCGGGAACGCACTCCACAGGTTTAACACACTACACCAAGTTTAGCGCACTCCACGAAGTTAATGCATACCATGCAAACATCGTACTCCACATAGTGGATCCAGCTTACTTGCACGGGTAACACATACCGACGCTTCATCGCATACCTTAGGACTCGCGAATACCGCCAATATACCGCCTTTCAGGGTGTTTCAACCATTTTGGCCTGGAGTATTGGTCAGCCTTGGAATATGGGCAAGATTCTGGTAGAAAAATCTGTGCTTTGAGTTTGGGTGGCCTGAAACTTCGATATACTTCGACCATCTTCGACCCAGATTAAGTAGCAGGGCTCCGCAAAAAGGACTCAGAAAAGCAATCCACCGTTGCCCCAGGACAGCAAGGCTGGCATTTCAAATTTCACCTACAAACGATAACACATCAAGGACACCGAAATCTAATGCACCAATGCACTAATATGAACAACAAGCTTGAAGCAGTTTTGGACAGTCAGCTTTCAATTCAATGTACGTTGTATAATTGTTGTGAACACGTTCTTCCACAACCGGGAAACAGGAGCCAAATTTCAACCTCTTGTGAGGCATGCCTGTCACCAAATACAGTAAATTTTCAGACCAAGCATCGAGTCATTCGTTGTGTTCGGTCTGGATGTGCTACCTGAGCAGAAAACATCAGGAAAACATCTTTCCAGCAGTCCTAGTGTCGTCGCTGCCCAGAACTACAGTTCTCATGGGGCCGGGTCTCAGTCCAACTTTCAGAATTGGCCTTCTGGCAGCGGTAGGGAAACTTGTCCCCAGCAATGATTGCCACGCAGGCCACTCAACTGACATCTTTCAACTGTATCCAGCAGCTGTATATGTCGTAAAGTTGAACAATTAATACCTCAGCTACTTGCAGGGTGTTCATATATGTACCTCTGAAATACTCTGAACATTATGCAAACGGCTGCAGGAAAATCCCATTTAGCCCTTGTTGAGGTCCTCTGAATGTAATTGAAGCGTCGGTCAAGTGGTGCAGGTCGGACTATTCAAAAATGGACCAAACAAGTCTACTTTGGATTATTCTGATGGACTTCGGGGGAAAAAATTGTTTCCCTTCTGCAAAAATCTGCAAAAATGGGTCCACATGTGGTCCGCAGTTGTCCGCCTCCATCCGCATGCGGAAGTAAGTCGTCGAAGGTCTGGACACGAACACAGCACAGCACTGGTCTTCACTCTTGATCCTTTTTGAAGGACCAATGGTGGGAATCGACCTTGAAATTGAAACAAGAATTTGCAGAGCGGGATTCCTGGCCTTCTTCGCGTTCCGCTTGGTCGCCATGGCAACGAAGGCTCGTTAGAAAGTCGTGGAAAGCAATGCCAATTTTCAGAGAAGCTGGGGCTCCAAATTGCGATCTTCGCCCCCTTGAAAGAATGCATGAATGTCATGATGTCATGAGATTGCACGTTTCCAACAGTTGACAAATAAGCGTTAACTGAAACTTCATTCAAGAACAAAGCAGCGGCGTGTGAATTGTCCCAACTTGAAGTGACAAACGACTCTTGCTTCGAAAATGATAGAGACTTCTTCCACCAAAACGGTACTGATTTGTTTTAAGTACGGTCTGCTCTCTTTTTTGGCAGGAACAAATGCAGGACAGTAGAACCTCCTTTAGCTTCACACTTTTAAGTATTAATCGAGGCCTTTGTTTTTTTTGCTTCAGTGGTTGAACATGTGCACCAGGAACCGCTTCTCCACGTTGTTTACAAAACGGTTTAACAGTTTAATAGTCTTCAAACAAAGGCTTAAATATGCTGAAACAGGAATAAATCTGGCCCTTCAAGAGCTATTTGAGGCCATTCAAATCTGTTCAATATGTTCATGTCAAAGGCAGGCCCAAGTAGACCAGAACTACAACTCGGTCGGGGCTCGCCAACACATTCTCACACGTATCACGCAAATAAATAGCTTGCACCCAGTAACAAAGCAAGAATAAAATTCAGCCGTGCCTACAAAGCTCAACTGATTTCACATCAATGCTGGAATCTTCTGGATTTACTGCAAAGAGCACTTCTCATCAAAGACCATTGCAGAGCTGCCGCGAGACCTTGGACATCCAGCGGCGTCCCAGGCGTCCCAGGTCCCAGGATGGTGTGACACTAAGATGCTACTGACACCCAGGTTAAGGCTTCGTTACAGCGGAATCCAGTTGTTCTGCAAAGGCATTTAACTTGGAATATCTTAGAATCAAACTAGGTCCACGGCTCACAGCCGCCCGTGAGAAAAAGTGAGCATTCGGCATTGAAGGCATATCCTGTTGTTCGTAATTCCAAGGCGCCGAGCTTCTTCTGCATTTGCAGACTTTTGAAACACCCCTGACAAGGGGAATAGCGTTTTCACATCTTTTTCCACTGTAATTAGCCTTCCACGTGTGGTTTTCCAATCCCCTTAAAACTAAGTTGTTTTGGAAAAAGATGTTTAACCGTGATGTTTCTTCAAAAGTTGAAGAAGGTGTGACATCAACTCCTTAGGCGAGCATGGCAAGACAGAT
>BGPT01000834.1:185964-204440 GCA_003297045.1 Symbiodinium sp. clade C Y103 | reverse complement strand
ACCCCCCAACCCCCCCCAAAACCCCCCATTAGCACGAAACACCACGGGCGGCTATAAGCCGTGGGCCAACTACCTAGACCCTCCAAGTACCTGAAAAAATGGGTAAAAGGACTAAGATAGTGGGGTAAAATACCAATTTTTATGGGTACGTAGAGGGTCTAGGTATAGCTTAAGTAGTCTGAAATCATCTTAACTTGGATTGTAACTGTATGTGCAACTTCAATGAGACATCCTCAGACCATGTAGCCATTTGGCGATGGGTCAAAACCCTTGCACCCTGGCGAAAACCTAAAATAGCTTAAAGAAAATGGATGTTCACCGTCACCCCAAAGACTATGGTATAAGTTAAGATGTGTTGAATGTTTGAATCCATCCCCCCTCCCCATTTGCAAGACTCTGGGAGACACCTCAAAGATGACTTGGGGCCACAGTCAAATAGAAAGTCCTGGGCGGATGGTCAAGTTGAATCAAGGCTATTGGGACCTCCGATGGAGCCTATTCTGAGAAGGCAAAATGGGAACGCTGGCAGCCTATGCATGCATGTACTGTATGTGTACATTGAAAGATATAATATTTATATGGAGGTTTCCTGAAATGGGGTTACCACCAAATCATCCATTTTTATAGGGTTTTCTACTATAAACCATCCATTAATAGGGGTACCCCCATTTATGGAAACCCTCATATTGGTGATTAATGATCAGTCATCTTGACGCGCCTCCCAGTTGAGCTTTGAAGGAACACCCTTGCTGACCTGAACACGATGTTGTGCATGGGCATGGTCACTGAACCAAAAACGTTGTATAACACGGTATAAGAATCCGTTCCGTTGACTGTATGGCTATACACACCCTGGATCATGGCACATATCATCACATATCAATTTGTGGCAGACCATGATCCAGAAGACACTGTTTATGTATTATATAGTATACATATATAATACATATTGTATATATATATATATTGTATTGTGTATATATATATATATATTACACACTATACATAGTTATGATTTATGATTGTTTCTGCAGAATCTCCCCTGCTTGACATCTCAGAACAGAACCTCTGGGGATGCACCATTGACATGCACGAAGGAACCTTGGAGTCAACAAAGGCTGCTCAAAATGCTTGAGTCTCCGTCTGACGGGCTGCTTGCGCAAGCAGAACTGACGTGGGTCTTATTGCAACTCAACACATCTTGAGTCAGAAAATAAAAACATGACCCACTGCACTGGATTTTCAGGGGTGTTTGCGTCCGCAAGGGGTGACATCACCCACAAAGAGGATAGAGTGGCAACGAGACATAGAATCAGAAGCATCTCCTTTCTGCTCAGCAGTCAAGGTCAAAGGCTACTGCAATAGCTGAGCTGCAAACGCAGGCAATACACCGCCACAATGGTTGCCAAAAGCCCTAGGAAAATGATCACCTGAGCTTTTCCAACATGCGAGTTGCGGCGATGCTGAGAAGATATAGAAAGCCCAGCAATGCTTGAAAGCAACTCTCCCCCGCAGTCATGGAACTGACATGTGCACAAGCACCAAATCACATTCCCTCTTTTGGGTTGCCAAGGTCAAAGGTATCCTCTTGTGAAGTGTAAGTGGCACCACAGCTTGCTGTTTTTTTTCCATCCAAATAGCATACTTTCGCGCCAGCACCACTGCGCAGTTGCCCACTTTGATGCTGCACACCTGTCAAACAGCAACTATGTACATAGCAGCATCTCAAATCTGGACATCCTCCAAACGTCTTCCGATAACAGCCGACAGCTTGTGAAATCTCTGCAAAGGTCAAACATCTTGATTCATGTGGAACATCCTCACCAATGGGTGCAAAAACCTGTTCCAGAATCTGAACATCTTAATTCATTCAGCAGGACATATACTTTCCTAAAAACTGTGTCGATTCTGCAAAATTCATCAAACTTATCCATGTTTTTTTTTGATGCTCAAGGTCCAGCAGCCTCTGTCCGAAATGTGGGCAATGAAATCCGTGACTTGCGCGCGATGACGTTCAGGCAGCGCGGGCCTAAGAATGCAGCTAGGAGTAACGAAGCTGGAAAACATGGCTGGTGAATGGGGATATATTTCTATGATTTTCATGGGAATATATTCTGATGGGAATATAATGGGGATATGTGATGGGGATATGTCATGGGATAATGTAGGATATATGAATAGATAACATGGGAGATATAATCGTCAATATCGACCCTATGATCTGTGGGTATGTCTGAAAATGCAGGATCCTTTCAGCCATTTCAATGGGGAAGACACTGATTTCCACTCAAATTTTGGGGTCAAACATCTGCCGAGCCAGCAGATCACATTGAGCTGCAAACAGTGGTGCACCACATCCTGAACAAGTGCTGTGGAGCAAACAAGATATCTGTTCTGTTTATCACTGCGATATGCATTTGTCTGAGAATGATGAGTTTCCCTCACATCCAGGGATCAAAATGGCCAGAAGTGGGTGGTAAATGTATATGTTCAGACACCAGGGACAGCCTGATCCCCTCCGGCACCTTAAAAGCTGGCCACAGAAGTGGCAAAACCCAAAAGGCCATCCATCCCAAACTGAACCACACCACGATTGCCAGGAGCCTCGGTTAAGCTGATGTGGGCAACTTCATGAACACATACGAATAAGATATGGCATGGAATATCAATGTTTCAAGCTGATGGATTCCACCTCAACATCTCTAACTGTGGAAGTTCTCGGCACGCAGAGGACAAATCACTCACTTGCTCAAGGATGCAACAATCCACATTGATAATTAGTGATTGAAAAGATATTATGAAAATCTGATGTGTGGCCATCCATTGCCAAACCAGCTGTGAGTCCGGGTGGTATGATGAGTTTCAGACCACGTCACCCATGAAGCTTCATAGTCGATGAATGTGACCTCTGCTGTGTCCGCCAACGGAGGATGAGAGCCCAGAAAACTTACGTCTGATGATCCCAGCTTCCGAAGGCTTCTAATCAAATCCAACTTACAAATTAAATTCTATCATATTCATCATATCAACAAAAAATGATCTGAGATTATCTGAGTATATCTGAGTGATCCATACACCATCGATCCCTCACAATGAGCTTCAAACCACAGCTCGTTCGCAATGCGGGCATGTGCACCTTTCCGGCCTCATGTGCTGTATAAGCATGCTGCTATAAAGGCATCACGCCCAGCTTCGACTGCGTTCGACAAATGGCTATCAATTTCATTCAATTTCACCTCATTTTGTTGACCCGGGGTGACTCAAGGCGCAACAAAGCATCAAAAACGATCTGAACACACGATAACAGACGTAAAAAACTGTAGGCTTGACTCTTGACATCTACAGACTCTAGCTGAAAAGTCAGAGGTCTGGATGCGTTGGAAGTTGATCGGAACCCAGGGATTGCCATGGATTGCTCTTTGACTTTTCCTTAATTGGCACCGCTTGGCACTGCATCGCCAAAGTGCATATCGCCAAAGATCAATCCCTCATTCGGATCGTCTCGTGCCTGGGGCTGCAATGGGCAAGGAACAAAAGGCCTTGTCTGAAAATAGGGGATGTCCACAAACAGCCATTCTGCGGAAGGGAACATGAGGATAATCCATTGGAAATGGGGGAGTTCAGACAAACCCGTATCGTTGTAGCAGGGTGTATCAGAAGTAAAAAGACGTGAAAGGTGCCACACAAACTCCAGTTTGTAGGACACTACCGATATTATCTAACCCTCAGCCGACTCGGCACTGGAATCATGAAACGGGTGCCTCGGTGCTGAACTCGATCAAGGGCCCAAGGTTGCCCCCAGAGTCCACCTTCTTTGGCCTTCCAAAACGGCCACCGTGGCAACTGTGGGAGATCAAATCACGTGTGTATAGTTGTGTATTATATAATTATGTAATATACATATCAATGTACTGTATATCTGTATATATATATATATACACATATATGTATATACACACATATATACATATATATGTATATATATACACGGATATATATATATATATATAATATAAACATGAATGTAGGAAGCGCAAACATGTGTTACTCTGTCATTCTTGGCTTTCACCAGTCACACCCTAGCTCAGTGATTTTGATTCTCCAACATTCAATGTGCTCACACAAAGCTGAGTGGGACTCTTGTGAACATGTACGTACCAAATTCCCTGTCGAACCTTTGCACTGAGATCCCAACACCTCTGGGACGGGATACTGACCTGAAAGTTTATCTTAAGTCTGTTCAGTCTGTTTTTCCTCGACTTCTTCCTGGACATGCCTGGCATGACATGCCTCAAGCTCCACTTTGGCAGTTTTGCCCAGTCTGGGGAGCGGACTCTTGGTCTCGGCCTCTGCTTCCTTGACCTGGCGGTATGTCATGGTCGAAGCGGATGCCATGTTTCATCCGTGGCCCTCTGGCCCTCGTATGGCCCTTGTCACATTCGAAAGCACTTGATGTTTCCCAACAGAATCTCAAGCAGTCCAAGTGGCATCTTGATTTTCAACTTTGAATTTGGAGTGGGCATTCCTCCAGCGACTCCAGCCAAATATTGCGATGTAATTGGAAACTTACCCAGAAAGTGACAGCATCAAACCAGTACCCCAACCTTTCGTCGCTCCCGATCTTGCCCTTCGTGGCGCATGATTAACTGCAAAGAGATGCTGCAAGGCCCAACAAACAAAGGTCAATGAGACACACCAGATCAAGCCCAGAAACCGTGGATGCTCTGGATATCAAGACAGAGAGAGAGAGGTAGCAGGCCCAATCGATGTTTGAAGGGTGACAACTGGGAATACAAGGAGAGACCCAATCAATTGCATCAATTGGCATTTGATAATGTGATTTGTGTCTGGTGAATGCTTGCAAACTGATTTTGTGTGGTATTTCTGCTTTGACAATCTTGGCAAAGCTTGATGTCTGCAGGCCGCAAGGGTGATGTCTTTCAAGACACTGGAGGCAAGGTATCGAATCGTGTCTGCCCCACGGTTGCGGTCACACTCCACCACAAAACAGAAAAACGTTGCTTGCACGGAATGCTGCCCTTCACATCCCTTCACTTATAGGGACAGAGCTGCCATCGCCGGATGAACATGGATACAACCCCAAAGAGATTACCGTCGATGGGTTGTGGGTTGCGCCTGCGCACCGCCTCTTCACATCCAATGATTTCAAGCATCAGAGGGTGGTCATGCAGATTCGAGCCATGACTGCTGCCCTGCTGTGCCACCAATTTGAGTCAGAACTAATGTCAATGTGATCAATACCTATCGAACCTATCGTTTGTTCAAGACCCCACTGGCAGGGCACGGAAGGGCAGTCAGCACACGACCAAACTGGTGGATTGCAAGGAAAGTCGATCATGAGACCTGAGAGCTCATTGACTCAAGATCTAATAAAAAATCAGCAGCCAAATCAAAATCATTATATAAGGCACCCCAAAGTTTGATGGTTGCTCATGTTCCGTGTTACAATCGACATTGGGGTGGTCCAGTATACACTATTTTCAGATATATGAGGTCATCCAGCAGCTCAAGGTCAAGCTACTCGGGAGTCATCCACCATCATAAATTCAGGATTCCTAAAAATGGCTGTAATCGCCGGGTGACCATCCCCTTTCGTGGGAAAAGAAACCAACTTTGGATTATTCCTGCTGATATATATATATATAATATATAATATCTCCCATGATATCTCCGTTTAGATATCAATCCCAACAATCCGTGTAACTTGACCGTGGCACACACGGCTTTGCTGAGCCATGATATTGTCACATTGGGGCCGGTTCCCTTCTGCCCAGGACATCATCTCAAAAGACACGCAAGGAAAATCCTACCTACCAGAATAGTGTATTTGTATGTATTTGTTTAGATCACTGACACTATCACAGCTTTGTGTAGTGCTGAAGTCCTGTGATTGATATTGCTGCTCTGTGGAGGGTTTTTTGGAAATGAAATGATCAAGCGCTGAAAACTCAGCACTTTGGAATTTCAACACTTGGTAATCTCGAAAACTACATGCTAGAAGCGGAGAAAAGAAGTGTATCAACACCTAGTCGGTGAGAAAATCATCAAAACTTGAAAAAAATGACGAGCAGTCATATCTAACGAAAGCGAATAAACCACATAAATAAAACACATAATGTATTCTAAAACAGAAATGTGTTTCCTTCTGAACTAACCTCCAAGCTCAATCTTTGAGCTGTTGCCCGCAAGTAAAAAAACACTGTGTATTCTCATCTGGTATAACAGATATGAAGATCGAATGTCATATCCCACAACGATCCCCCTTGCAATCCTTAAGACGTGGCGCGAATCCACCACGCAAGCTACTTGCAGACTTCCAATGGAAGATCCTCCCTTCCACACTTCTGTGGCTGGAGCGTCTTGGTAAATCGTTGGACACATCCAGGACATCCCTTGCTGACATGAGTCAGGGACGACATTTGGACAGTTGGATCATGTCGGGGGCCCCATGATTCCCCAAAAATTGCAGCCACCAGCTGGATGTGATTTAGGCACACGCAGTGTCCCTCACATGCCGCTGCTCTGTTGGATATTCCGCAGCTCTGCCTCAGCTTTTCGATGTTGTCGCCACCAAGGCACCTGGAAGCTGACCTGTATCACCTGTAGCCTTCGCCTATGAAAAAAATGTTTGGTGCACTCTTGTCCTTGTAAAGATCGTCTTCCAATAAGAGATGTGGCTCTTGATCTTGCCATTATACGGGCGACCGGGGAACTCTGGAGAGGTTTGTGATGGTTTATGTATCGATATGCAACCTTCCAGAGCTGTTGCGAACTACTGAACCTTAGTCAAGACTGGTCAATACATAAAGGCAAACACACATACACTAAGTGTCATGCAATCTTCGCCTTCGGTGTTCTTTGAGGATTTGAAGAAAGGCTGTGGCTTCCCAGTGTCCAAGACTTACAACCACCGAATTCAATCCTGGGGATGTTGTAAATTAGTATACAGTAATATACCGTATATATACCTTCCAAAGATCCAGGGGGATATCAAACTCATCAAGCATCCTGTCACTTAGCTGCTAGGCATATCACCAGCGCCGACCATCGAATTCTCGAGACCCGGCGTAAAGCAGCTGACCCTGGAGCCATTGTTCCAATCAATAGCCGCTTTTGAACGTGGCTGTAGGTCAAATTTACGACGCAAAATCTATATTTTGTTTGACAAGATGCTCTTTTTTGGGGCTTGAGTTTCCAGCAAGCCAAATAATCTACAACTTGGGCTTCACATGAATTACTGGCAATCTCTGAAGCAGAAGGAGAATTGAAAGGTATTGAAACCATGCTCTTGACAGTTAGGTGTTGCATAATATGGCTTGAGTTTGGAGATCTGGTTGGTGCAAACTTGCTGGTGCAAACAAGCGGCCAGCGCTGCTAGCTGGCACTTGATTATGGACCTCATACACAATCTGCTAAACTGATCTAAAGTGGCAATGTCAAGAAAAGATAGAATCAAGTTGAAACAAGTCGCAACTGCCTCCAACTCCCCCAGCGACAATTCACTAGCAGCTATTGACTGGACCCATACGTTCCATTGTCAACATGTCGAATGCTCATCCATCCCAGGGTGGGCATCCAAACATCATAGGTATATCGGTATATTATGGGTATACCTAACCCTTTGAACATGGATTGATGACCATCCCCTTTGGGAAAATACATCATGTAACTTGACCACGGCACATCCTGATATCTGAGGGCCTGGTCGTCATGGGAACTATCGGGGCCGCACCTGGTCGACAACAGACCCGTTTTTGAGCTGCAACTCATCTTCAAATCATGGAGTTCCACCCAATTGTAGCCGAAATGTGCCAAAATCAAGGGAAAAAGCAGCTGGGCTTCAGGTGAAAAAGAGATAAGAGTAGTGACACAAAAGAGTTAGCAGTCAGCTGTCTTTGCGTTTCACTGATACCTTGACATCCTTTGACTGGACCAGGATGCTAACCAGGCTGGACTACTTTTCTATCATCCCTCCAGCACCTTATCAGCATCGGCTTCGGGCCGCACGTCCAAGTTGTATGTGCCGTTGTGTGGATTGAATTGCTCCTTGGAAACGGGTGAATCTGTTGGTGAATGCGGCAGACCAGTGGTCATGGCTGAAGTCACCGGCTCAAAGTTCTAGAAGTGTGTACCGGACCATTCTCATATCATTCGCATCTAGTATTGCTAAGTTATTGATCCATTAACCATACAGACATCATCCATTATTCGTATCTGTTAAAGTGTGTTAAAGTTACCAGTACACACTTTGAACCAGGTGGAGTGCCCAAACATTTGTGGACTCTGCCGCCGAAAGTCAATGTGAGCTTCGATCCAGCGACCTCCTCCAGTTACACCTAGCTGCGGGAAGTCCAAGACGAAGGATGATAAGTAGATTTGGACATAATTATTCTTGATCATCTTGATCATTGTTCATAGTGTTCATCCCTATTGACTGTTGCACTCTGGTAAACAAACGTGGCTTCTCTTTGTTGCTTTTTTTTATGGATTTGGCCGCAGCGTATTTTCCACCTTAGTTACACTGTTAATTTGGTTAGTGGTGTAAAGTTCGAGCCGCAGCAGCTACGTTTGTTTACCGGAGTAGTAGCAGCAGTAGTATGATTATTATCAGCATTTGTTAGTATCAACGAAGGCCGATTTTCAATGTACGTGTTTAAGGGGCAACTAAGGTGCACCAACCCTATCCAGTACATTGATTCTAAATGGAAATGGAATGAGAACAAAAGGTAAGGTAACTTTTGGCAATCCTCAGTTGCTAATTAAATTGCGAATTCCTTCTTTGAGTCCTTCCAGATTTTGCCAAGGAGAGAAGGCAGCCTTCCACGAGACTTCCAACACACTCCCAGCCGATCTTGGATCCCCAACTGTGGTACATCACTTGCGTACCCTTGGGCCAAGCCATCCTAGGTGCCATGCCACCGTTTAACGAAGATTCTGAATGGATCTGGTGGGCCCACAGCAACACTGGAAAACACCATCCACCGCCTCTGGGTACCCAACTCCTTGTTGTCTTTTGGAGCGCGCAGCAACTGACCAAGAACGCCGAGGAGTAACAAACATCAAACTACACATCTCTTCCGAGATTTTGATGAACAAAAAACAACACCTCAGAGTACCTCAGAAAAAAGAACAGAGATGCTTGCACTGCTAAGTTCAGCCTGACTACTCTCGGTAAGCCAGTATCCTTCTCTCTTTCTCCATATTCGCGGAGAGAAATCCCATGTGAAAACCTCTGCTGGCCTCAAGCTTTTTTTCAGTGGACGCACCACCTGAAAAATTGAAGGATTGAAATCCTGGAAAGGTCCAAGACCTTATGGAAGTTGTAAACACAGTGGCCTGGTGGGTTGTCATCATAAATAAAAGGTAGTTTCATCTTCCATGAGAGATAGGTCACACAACAACTTGCGACAACTTGCAGAATCTGCAAAACGAGTAAATATAGTGGATACAGTCAAACCACTATATCTATATGAGATAATGATTATATTCATATTATATTCTTATTTACTAATACATGTATATTGTAAATTCATGTAAATTCATCTTTGTAACCCTTCATGGCCAAAAGCGAGGGCAATACCCAGCTCTGAGCGCTTGAGTCTTTGGCCGATTTCCAGTTCAGCAACACCGCCACGCACTGACAAGACCCGAGCCTCGGCTGAGAACAACTGGGAAACCAGTTTGGGAATGCCAACTTTCAATACAATAATACACATGGCCCACATGACAATTTCAAACGGAAAACATTGGGTAACTTAGCAATTCTCATGGTTTCTTACCAATTTCTCAAATTTAGGATGTTCTTGGACATTGCCAATTGGGGCATACCCTAAAATGGGGAGGATCCCAAAATCATCCCAAATCAGGGTTTTGGGTTCCCCCAATTGTAAGAACTCATCATATTTAGTGATTCCATTTTGGCTCAAGGGAACCCTTAGAGTTCTGTACAATTGATCAGTGCCAACGTTTCCGTCATAATTGCCAGCCCGAAAAAAAAAGGCTGCAATATGCTGCAATCAAAATCTGACAATGCCCTACTCTGTGTAAGTAAAATATTCATCCAGTTCCCCATTGTCCACGTGCAGAAAAATCATGCAGCCGCTGAGGAAGTGGCTCGAAGGTCATGCTCCGGAACATGACACCAAAAACCTGCGTCTCATGTTGGACCGAAGCATCCGCAACTTTGGATACCTGAGTCACCATGAGTCACCTAAGAGTAAGTCAATTCTAGATTTTTCCCCTGTCTTTCGGTGGTTTTCCCATAGTTCTATGGGGTCCCTCTAAATTCTGCCCCATATTCTCACAACCCAGTCATCAGTCCAACGAACCTTCGCCAATCCGCTTGGTCTCGGCCTGGAGTCCAAAAATGGTTCGCATGGATACCATGGCCACCTCATGATGAACATGATGATTAACCACTTACCCTCTGGCAATTTAACATAACTATTGAAAATGGCTATTTATAGTTGATTTTCCCATTAAACATGGTGATTTTCCATAGCTATGTTGGTTTACCAGAGGGTAATTCTCGGGTTCCATATAGACAAACGAATTATTGATATCATCGGAACCTGACCCAACGAACATGATGCAACCGCTTTGTCCATGCCCAGCTCAGTGACCACCTTCTGCACGCAGCAAACATGGCGGAAGGACCGGAGTTTCTGGTGCTGCAGCATCAGACTGGACGAAGAAACCAACCGATCATTTTTGGTGACGTTCAAACAAAAAAGACAAGGCACCTCGTCTGAAGTGACAATGATGCTAAAGCATGCTAAAGCAATGATTGTGGAAACTTTAGGACACTTGTCTACTTGGTTCAAGAATTGAAGACATGCAAAACAACTTGCCATACTTGAGGTATCCATCATTTTCAACAAACCCAAATGCGTTGGGGATGTTCAAATCAACGAAGTCACCAGTGTGCCGTTGCAACCAACCAACAAATTCATCTCCCCGCGTTATGGAAGAACTCTGTTTCCTACCCGCAGAGTATCCCCAAGGATAACCAAACAATACCCAATAAGATGATATATGGACATAGGAACCCATCATATTCTCAATCCCACAGGAAATGGCAACCTGGTCATTGGAGATCGTCACGGGTATAAATACCAAAAAGCCTATGAACGGTGGATGACCATCCCCAAAGTCATGGGAAAATATGAAAGATACAAAAAGATAATGATTGGTTGTGAGTACTACCGTACTACCCATCATGGGAAAAAATCTTCATGGCCATGTTGTGATTTGAAAAATATACAAGAAAGCTGGAGGAAGGGTAATAGGATTGTCCCCAGATATCCCCATGGCATCCTCATCGTATCTCCATGTCGTCCCCATGAAAAATGGCCATCGAACCATAGCGACAGAGAAGCCAATGTCCAGAACAGCCGCCTCTGTTCGAATGGCATCCTCATTCAGCTTTGCGGCCTGGCTTCACTGGTTTGCAAACATCCCTAGAGACGCCTAGAGCATGAACATTGGATGAACATCTTGAGAAGTAAGGAAGACATCTCCCAAAACACACATGGGATGCTCACCAACTGCAACAAAATCCTGTTTGTCTATCAATATGGATATGGCTCACGTCATTGGGGTAGCAATATGCACTAATGATACCTGCCTGGGAAAGGTCCGCAGCATGTAGGTTGACAGTATATGGAAAACGATACCCCTAAATGCCCTTCTGATCGATCTTCATGGCCACTGGGTGGTTTGCTGAAATGGTGCCTACCCCAAAATCGATGGTTGATGATGGAAACAAAAACCACTAAAATGGATGATTTGGGGGGGTACCCTCATTAAATTTCAGGAAAGCATCATTCTCCGCCTCGGTTCCATTGAAGTGCCGGGTCACGCGCTTCTCCATGACTTGCGCATGCCTCCGCAGTTGCAAATGCGTCGCAACATTTTGTTTTTTGAGTTGATCCCAAGAAGATCACTGTGATCTACATGCCAGTTTGGATCTCCATATCAAAATAAATTGCACTATTTATAGAAACTATAGTATGTAACTATCCAATTTCAAAAGTTAATGATTCTCGTTGCCAAATCTTGGCCGAAGTTCTGTACTTGCTGCCAGACCCATGACTCTTGAAAACCTCAACACCCTTTTCCGAGTCGCACGACATTGCACGCGTCTCAGTCCGAAGCTCTCTGTCATGTGGCTGTCTGATCATTCGCGATGATATGCTTGAGTTTCAAGCATTGTCAATTGACTGAAACTGCTGCTAGCAAATCACGGCTCCCAAAGCCTTTGTGGAAGTGACTGGACTTGTCCAAAAATGGGGGTACTCGTACTTACCCACACTTCCATTGGTTTATCACATATTTTCTCCATCAAACATGTGATTTGGGGTATATCCATACTTCCATTTCCCCAATATGAAACAACGCGAGAAAAGCTCTGGGCCGCACTTGAAACTTCACCGGGAAAAAACACCAAGGATATAACTGGGCTGGTGGTTTCAACTCCCGAACTTTTTTATGTCAAATATAGCACCTTGGCAAGCTGCAATGCAAAAAATCCAGGACATATATGAACATATAATTTCAAAAAATCCAGGACATTTATGAAATAGATTGTATTGAATTGTCATAAATCACATGAAACACCATTTGCACTGATTTGAAACCACCAACCATGTAGGCGAGAAAGCCCCTACACAAATCGGCCGCACCGATCCCTCAGCACACTCACTCTGACATCTCCCCGGGCAACCGAGTCTGGAAACTGGCAGCAAGCGGAAGGGAAAATGTTGAGCAAAATTGGATCCAAACATCATGGAAAACACCCAGGGGAAAAAATGGAAAAGATCAGCGCAATTGCAATCCAACAAATGAGAGCCTCGTGGTATTTGCTTTTCAGGTAACCACATGAACCAAGTATCTGAACGAAGTGTTCCGATTTCTGTTGCAGCGTCAAATTCATCAGTTCTATGTAAATCCAGAAAAACTCCTGGATTCGCAATCAGGTTCAAAAACATGTACGGCCTCCTTGAAAGCAAACCACTCATGAAAACAGGGCCCTGGGTCGGAAATTCCAGCTTCCGCTCTGTCGAATCCCTCCTGTTACTTCATGTCCAAATATGGGCTACTCCATGGTACCCCATTGATTTTTCTGACTAAAATCCTGTATTTTCTGGGATAAGGAAGCAATAATATCAATAATAACCACCATTTTGGCATACCCCCGGCATTGCAGCAACCCAAGGCAGCTCCACGGATCCGTCTCGTAGTAGTTCATGGGGATAATCCCAGCAGTATGGCGACCCAGTAGGTGAGGCAACTCGGACCTGAGGCGGCCGCAGCTACCGCATTTTGGAGGAGGCAAAAGTAAACTGACCACATTCTATATGTACATATGATCTTTGAGCATATTTGACCATATCTATATATATATATATATATACATGATATGTAAATGTATACATGTATGGTACCGTATCTAGAAATGCGTATACAACATATTAGATATGGGACAGTGTATGGTATGGTAATTATACACTTATGACTTTGCAATGTCACCCTCTAAGCCATGAGCGGTCCATGTGGCGGCGGAGGCGGTGGTGGCGGCAACGGCATGCTGCCTGCAGTGCGGTGGAGAAAACAAACCAGGGGCATCGGTGACCGGAATTGTGGATGTGGATAAAACAATAATCACTGGATTGTTTAAAGGGAAAATTTGCAGGAAACCCCTATATTTGATGCGAAAATCCATGGTTTCCTGTAAATTTTCCCATTAACCAATCCAGTGAAATAAATATTGGGATGGTTTATTATCGTTTTACCAACATTAATTTCATTGGTAATCTATGGCAAGACCGAACCATATCTATGGTTTTAACTGTTCTGGCTGTTTCAAAGATTACCTGCAGACTGTGCACTAAGACGCCGAAGCAAGTTTTCCGCATTAAACATCCCGCAGCAGAATATCTCCATTCCTGAGATGTCTCGGCTCTGGACATGTCCAACAACATCAAAACAACACCTTCCCATTTTTTTAATACTGTAAGGTCACAGCAAGCAGTCCAAGCTGCTGACTGACCTCTGATTGGGTCCCTTGGTTCGTTTCTACGTTCCTTCGCCCCAAGATGGGGTATGGACTGGATGGTAGGTTACGTCAGCACGTGGCCAAACAAACATGAAACACATTGACATGCTTTTGGCTCTCGTACACTACCGCAATTTCAGCATTGAGGTATGTAAGTGTGCACTCTTGCATGTTGTTTTGCATTTAAACCCAGGACACAGCACTCAGGCTGTGCGAAGGATTGTGATTGATCAAATCTGCTGCACAGTATGATCAAGTTTTAGTTCTGCCTTGTAGCAATAAATCTTTGATTGGATTGCTCTTCCAGTGAATGCAGGGCGTCGGTAAAAAAGAAACCAACACACCTTGCAAACTTCGACGGGACTCAAAGATATTCAAGGTGTCACAGTGTAACATTCACATGGAATATACAGTAGACAGGGTTGCTTCACACGTCCCAGGTACCAGGGGGGGAAATTGGATATGGAAGAACTATGACCCATTTACTCCCCTTGTGGCGAACATTTACCTGCGGTTGGAGCAACCCTTTGAGATTTCAGAGGATTTTGGCACCTCTGAAAATCCTTTGGATATAGTCGCTTCATGTTGGTTCTATATGTGTGTATATATATATATATACCATGATTTAGATATTATATCCCAGTATATTATGTTCATATCTCCATTCATATCCCATGAAACCACCGCTCTCCAGCTGCCTGGCCGGTAGGGCTTCTTTCGCTTTGGCATTGGCATCTGCTGGACCTCTGTGTCAACTGGCTGGCTCTGGCAATGTAGACCAGGGCTTAGGTTTCTTTCAAGGGATTGAAGGGAACATTTACAAAGGACACCTTGAATTTATGATGGTTTACGGCTTTCTCATGCTTTCCCCATCAAATTACTATGGGTATCTGTGGGTTCCTCAGGTTCCTCTAGACCACCCCAGAGTATGATTCCTCAAATTCCTCACACAAATCCATGGTCTCTTGGAAAGCAGCCCACCTCATCCCGCGCGAAGGAGATGGGAAGGCGGGTCCTGCACCAAGCTGCGATGTCCAGGTGATCATAGAAGGCACTGGAATTTCAATCATCTAGTGAACCAGCAAACCCAATAACGATGAATAATAACTAATACCAATAAACAAATAATAATAGAATAATAACAATTAAATAATACAATAATACTGTAGGAATAATAATGATGATAATAACAATGATAAAAAAATATCCAGTTTAGAAGTCTATACCAACCATTTCTGGTGAACTTGGGTCTTGTTTAATAGTGGTTCTACCACATTACATGTTTTCTACAAGCTTCGACAAACAACCAAGTAGCTGCCACGATTCTCCTGTCTCCTGGCACCACCATATCATCTGGAGGCATCTGACCTGGCTTGCTGACGTGCACTTGAAACTCTGGATCTCATGAATCCATGTTTCTAACGTATGCGAGAATGGTGGTTTCCACGCATTGTATTGGTTGGATGTTGTTGGCTAATATGGATTCCCATAGTGGATTTCGTGGATTATGATATATGTATATATACAGTGTATATATGTATATATATATATACATATGGATATATATATATATATCATATATATATATCGTATATATATATATACATAAATATATACATATAAATATATACATATAAATATATACATATAAATATATACATATAAATATATACATACAAATATATACATATAAATATATACATATAAATATATACATATAAATATATACATATAAATATGATATTGTGGGTAGATCAACCAACAGAGGTTTTGAACCCTGCTCACATGACTGATTCATCTAACTTAGAATGTTGGTTAACTGAGCCACCTAAGATGATTAATTACCTGGTTCTTCTCTCTGCAGTTGCTGTTCCGTTTGTTGTGGCTACTCATATGTACAGATTAGGTATTCAGTTGCTTTTCTTGCCCGAAGTCCGGCTTCTAATTTATTGATTTTGCAAGGCTAGGCCTACTAGCCTGCTTGTGTTCTTGCCTCTTTAGTATTTTGTTCTTGCTTGTTGCTTCTTGTTTGTCACTGGCAATTCCCCATGTTGCAACGGAACCCCCCCACAAAGCGATGTATAGATGTGAATCACATTGATGCACCCTCATGTTTTATTTGTCTCATTTGAAGTTGCAATGACTTGTATTGACACACCATTTTTGCCTCTGGAGTGCCGCGGCCTCCATGAAGCTGTGTGATGGCGGAGTCTTTCAGAGACTGGTGCGGCAACCCCATTGGATGGTGCTAAATAGTTGGAAATCTCCTACTAAACCTTGGTTTCTGGGGGGGTGCTTCGTATTAGGGGGATGGGAATAAGCCATCAGAAATGGGGATACATATATATTTCAATTGACAATTTAGTAATCAGCTGCCACAAAACCATGGAATCTGGGTGAATCTCGCCTTCTTCCATGGTACTGACACTTTTCAATCAATTTTGCAACGTTGAAACGCAAAACGTGGCTTCGATATTCCACCAAAGCGGTCAGGATCTCCCTGACCCAAACAAACCTCAACACATATTGCACCTGCGCAGTCTCTTGGTTTCGACAAGGCATCCATGAAGATAGCGAGGACAATGAGGCCCCCAAGGAATTGAACGCCTGCGAAAAGGCTAAACTGGCCAAGGTTCCGGTAGGCTGAAACAATTGCAGGTCTCTTTGAAATTTGATACTTTATCGATTTATCACGCATACTATATTTGGATATATTTGGTTTTACCTCACATGGGTACAATCCACTGCATACTTACGTGTGTGCGCGTCTATCGGTGTATATATATATAGACATGCATGCATATGAATATATATATATATATGTATATATATATATACAAATATTGTAACTAACATACAGAGAATGTGGCTTGGCCAGGTCGCTACAAGTCATTCCTGTATCCAAAGAGATGACGTTGATGACTTGGATCTGCAAGTTGGGTCTCCCTCAAAAAAAGCTAGACTTCCCAGGACTGCTGGATGCAAAATCCACCATCAATAGCCTATGTTTCAATGGGTTTTTTTTCGTGGATGTCCCACCTTGCCCTTAACAAAAAACGATGTCCATCGAGATTTCCCAGATTTTGCTGGACTGCCCAAGCGTCAGCCCGGCCTGGTAGGTGGTATGATAGGCTTTGATCATCCACAGATTTTTACGAAGCACTGCCTGATTGGCTTCCTGGCAGCGCCAAGATAAGAACGACCTGAAACCGAGGAAGTAACGCACAAGCGTGCATGGTATATGTACGGAATGTTTTCATGGTATATGTACATATCATAATACAATACATATATGTACATTTGTAATATATATATATATATTACATATATGTACAGTATATATGTATATAAACATGTAGATATATGTAGATATATGTACATATATAAATTAAAGTTATATAAATATATGTTCAAAGTTCACAAACATTGCATTGTAACATGTTTATATAATGTACAATAATGTATATATATATATAAAGTATCATGATTCAGAATGATGTACCATCGAATACAGAATCCAATATATCAATACGGTAATTTAAACCATGGTTTTTCCATCACAGAATGGGCTCGGCTCCTGGTCACCACATTTGCAGCGAAACCAGTTCAGGGGGAACCGGGCCACACACTTCACACCTGGACAGGCTGTACTGTCCCAAAGACATAGGCATAGGCCTGGGTGGAATAGTAACCTCAAAATATGGGGAATTTATCCCCTTACGAATTACCCCCTGGATGTTGGGACCCCTATTTTTCTATCAGAAAATGCAGGTTTCAAAATTACAGTTCCTAGAAAAAAAAAATCTGATACAAAACCAGAACAATGATTCCAGAAAAAAATAGGGCCTGACAAGTCAGCTACTTTTTTCAAACTAAAAACGGATTTCTCTAGAAAAGACAGGGCTCACCGTTTGGATGTTTTCCAACATGCGGAAGATGATTTTTTCTTTTCCATCTCCGACAGCATACTTTAGTTTTTCTAGAGGTTTCTTGTCCGCTTGTTTTNGATGATTTTTTCTTTTCCATCTCCGACAGCATACTTTAGTTTTTCTAGAGGTTTCTTGTCCGCTTGTTTTTTTGAACCCCCTATGACCAAAGCAGCTTCCAATAATTCGAAAAATTCGATTCGATCGATTTTTCCATCACGGCTGAGTGAATCGCGAATGCAACAAAATAATGTTTGTGCAACAAACTTCCCAAATGCTNCGAAAAATTCGATTCGATCGATTTTTCCATCACGGCTGAGTGAATCGCGAATGCAACAAAATAATGTTTGTGCAACAAACTTCCCAAATGCTAGAAAAATAACATATGATCTGAAATGAGTGGTCAGAATAAAGATGAATAACGTATATTAAAGATAGCCCCGTTTGTTACCCTGGTGGGGTTGGGTGTTCAT
>BGPT01000834.1:130771-184885 GCA_003297045.1 Symbiodinium sp. clade C Y103 | reverse complement strand
AAGAATTATTAGAGTATCAGTATCTTCTAGAAAAATATGAACAAAGAATTACTTGGCCTCACAAATGTTTGCACTAGAAAATCAGGGACCACTAGAAAATCAGAGTCTGAGATGCAAAAATGGTCCGCAAAATCCGCAAAATCCGTTCCAGAGAAAATTANNCAAAATCCGCAAAATCCGTTCCAGAGAAAATTAGGGCCTGACAAGTTTGAAGTCTTCCAGAATCATGAAAAACAGGTTTTATAGAATGATGGGGCGGACGCATTTCAATGTTTCCCAAATGTTGCTCCGAGAATTCTCTAGAAAGCACATGCCTTCCAGGGGTGTTAACTCCCCTGATTTCCTAGAGGATACTCGTACAAGGATGGGAATTTAGGATGGAATTTAGATGGGTGCACGGTATACTAATCTGGATAAATTGCAACACACAATTCACCAACCTGCAGTATGGTGTCTGAATCTGAAAGTCTGAAAGTGGAAGTTCATCCATAAGTTATCGCCTTTGATTTCTTCCTTGTGGCGATCATTTACCTACAACAAGTTGGAGCATCTCTGAATCGACATTTGGTCATTCAATTCCAAATCCCTATGAAATCCCTATGAAATCCCTATGAAACCCCGGTGAAATCCATTGATTCCCGCTAAATCCCAACAATTCCCATTAACTCACATCAATTCCCATTAATCCCATTAAATCCCATCAAAACTAAGAAGTAAATCCAATTAATTCCCATTCAGACCCGTTAATTCTTGTCAAATGCCATCAAATCCCACGAAATCCCATTAATTCCGATCAAATGCCACAGATCCGATTAAATCACATTAAATCTCATTGGCTCCCCTGGAATTCCGATGAAAAATGCACCAACTGACCCTCCACTGGGTGCAAAAACAGAAATATGCCGAGCACTTTGGGCATTGGTGGTCCATGAAGGAGTCCAACGCCTCCACATGAGGATGTGGAGGCTGCGAAGTCGACTTCAACACACAAATAGATTCTATCTGACTTGTATTACTATAATAGTATGCTAATTCAATATGAATGATCATTCAATGGTATTTCATGATTACAGTTGATTGATGATTATGATGATTACAGTCTAATGTGGTAAAACCAGGAATACACCTACCCTCTGTGATGGTTTATGACAACCATTTGTCGTCAGGGGAAGTTCATAATATTCCATAATTGGGTTTTAACATTTTTCCTCATGATTATAATATCATTATATTGAAGTTTTCATTCTATCATATTCTATCACTAATGATACCGTCATTCCAGAGTCGTACCAATAGATGTCGACGGTTCTTTGTCGATGGTTCTATTTGCTCTGTTCTTTCTAGCTGCATGCTAACAACAAAGTGCCTCCATGCCCGTTTGGAAAAGAGAAGGTGCAGTCTTGAGTCTTAGGTGAATCTTAAGGAATCGCTGGGACAACCTCGGGAGACATCGAGCCACTAACCCTCTGTGCACAATTTCCCCTGACATCCAACGATGGGAAACGATCTGTTCTTCAGACCTTTCGGCAACGAACACACTTGTCACTGTCATCCTTCTTGGCGGCAGCACACTTTCCCTGCAGCGGAGCTCGGTAACAAAAAGGCTACTACCTGGGGATGTGTCATGTGTCAAAATGCTGTACACTGGTGAACACCAAAATAGCTGGTAAGCAGATGTTCATCCCCCCAAATACTATCAAATACTCCTCAAATCAGGTATTTCATAGTTTTTGATTTTGATCAATCCCTTGATTAGCCCTGAAAACCCGGAATTAACGTTCTTATGCTTTCCTAGTGTGGATTCCTTACAAGATGGTTGCAACTTGCCACTAATAAGATGATACGACGCACCTCCTTGCAATTCAGGTTCCACAATCCACACCTTGGTACCGGCAAGTCGTTGAGTACGGAGCTATCTAGGACTGACATTGAAGCAATGAGTATTTTTGGTACTACAATATTAAGTAACAAATAATCGATATTCAATTGTTGAAACGCAATCAGTGTAAGTCAAATTTTACGAGTATGCTGAAACTGCAAAAGCATGCAAAAACAACAAAAACAAAAAGCAGTCCGGAGAGAGTTGTGCATGTGGCTACGATTGACGACAAGACCGTCAAGGCGACCTTGTACAAAAACACATTTGGGATTGTTTGGGCTTTAGATGTCAAAAATCCTACAAAGCAAAGGAGGCATAGGCCAGTACACGTGTTGTTCATGATCAACATCATTTCTTGAATTGAGTACGTACATAGACAATACAGTAGTGTTGCTCGCAGCATCTCCGTCTGTCTTGCGACTCTCCTATCAAAGCTTTCATGAATAATCTCGAAGGCCCAAGCCAAATGATGTCTTGCGATTGCAAGTGCAATTACCACTGTTATGCAGCGCGCGCACTCACATGCACACATACACATACTTCAAGCGTGTCGGAAGGCAACCTGAAACCGGCAAAGGTCCAACAAGCTGCACACTAGAAGTGAAATGCTGCTGGGGTCCATTCTTTGTTTGGGTCCAGAAAAAAACATATGGAGGTTTGTTTCCGAAAATGGTACCCCCAAAACATGCATCTTAATGTGACTTTCTGTGATAAACCATCCAGCTATTGGACCCCCATTTATGGAAACCCTCATATCGTTAATAGGTTGCTGCCCATTGAAATCCATTGAATGCAATGAACCAATCTTCAGTTCCGTACCAGGTCGGAGGTGGCAAAGATTCGTCCTGTGCAGGACACGACTCCGACACTTTATGCGAATGAAGCGCTGGTGTTGGCCAGCAGAATGTGGCACAACCTTGCTTTTGGTCCAGAAAACTGTGTGCTTTTGGTCCATTCGACATGATCCCACATGACAGATTGACTCAAATTTGGACTCTCCTCCAAGACCAAATTGCTGTGCTCAGTCAACACGGGCTGAGGCGGAGGATAGATTGTCTCCTGGGCACTTTCCGCCGAAAGAAATCTTTGCTGCGGACATGGGTTCCAGGGGGAAAGCAGCACCGGCCTTTTAATTTCAAGGCAGAAGTGAATCCCTTTACCATGGAATGATGCCGCTCAGATTCGGTCTTGGCTGTTGGGGAATCGCTCGAAAAATCTCAAAAACGTTAATTAGTTCAAGCAGCTGTTGATGAGAAGTATGAGTAAACAGACACTGGATAATTAAATTTGGATGATTCTGCTGAATTACACTAATTCACTACCCTGAACATAGCTGAAATAAGAGCATTTGGGGATGATTCCCCACTAGTCATCATTCCTACCTGCTTGGGTAGCATCCAAATTTCAACCTGCACCGGTCCTTCCTACCGGAAAAAAAACAGCCGCTCCTGTGACCCACTGACCAGCAGATTGGAGACACCCAGGGGCAATTCCACCGCCTCTTGAAACCTCGGGCCACGGGGTATGATTGTTTTTGGATACTGGGGTTGGGGCTCACATTGTTTAAAGCGAGATATATATAGTAATTAAAACGATATAATATACGGGTGTGCTGGGTCCCCTTCAATCCATCATTTGATCATAGTTTTCCCGAATTCAAACTGCCATTTTGGGGTCTCCCTCATTTTCAGACAAAATGGTGGCAGCTACATCATGTTCCGTCATGATCCTACAAATAGTCTGGTGAGCTTTGAAAAATGACCATCACGGACGACTTTGGCTCTGACACACTTTACCAAGCTCGCAACGGGTGACTCAGGTCAAACACGTAGGTCGATCCCGCCCCCCAAAAAATTATGAACTAATAAAGAGCATCCATTGCTGTACAGCAATCCCGGAAAAGATGGAAAAGTGTTTCCAGGATGGTATAGATGATCGAAGGAAGTTTAGAAGCTAAACCTTCCGACAATATGGACAGATAGAAAAGCACTGCCATGAAAGAGGTCAGAAGATGAAGACAGTCAGAAGTTGGAGAGAGTCAGAAAATGAAAAAGTCAGAGGAGAAAAGATGCAGGTGCGCGAAAAGGTAGGAAAGTCGCGAAACACTGTGTTTTTCCAATGTTTTGTGGCTGCGGAGGGTCGAAAAGGAGGCTCGCTAAAGCGGCGGGTGCGGAGACATCCGGTGAGATGAGACATGAAAAATTGCACGCCGTTGTGGCGCGAAGCACATTTCGAAGTAAAACGTGTCAAAAGACGCCATGTTCGGACCACTTTTGGAAGTTAAGATGTGAAAAAAGTGCACGGCGTTGTGGCGCGAAGCACATTTGGAAGTAAAAGTGTTTAAAACTGTCGGGTTCGGAGCACTTTTGGAAGTTGTGATGTGGGAAAAGTGCACGGCGTTGTGGCGCGAAGCACAGTTGGAAGTGAAAATCGTAAAAAACTGAGGGGTTCGGAGCACTTTTTGACGATTCGATGATGATTCAATGCCGAAAAAGTGTACGCCGTTGTGGCGCGAAGCACATTTCCATGTCAAAGGTGTTAAAAACTGAGGGTTTCGGGTTGATTTTTGAAGTTTGGATGTGACTACACCACAACTACAAGTACAAGCGCAAGTACAATTACAACCACAACTACAACTACATTACCACTACAACTACTACAACTACATTACCATTACATTACCACTAAAACTACCATCACACCTACAACCACAACCACAACAACCACAACAATTACAACAGCTACAGCTACAACTACAACAACTACAACAACTACAACAACTACAGCTACAACTTCAACTACATGACAGCTACAGCTGCAACACCTACAACAACTACAGCTACAACTACAACTACATTGCCACTACAACTACCACTACAGCTACAACTACAACCACAACAATCACTACAACTACAACAACAACTACAACTACAACAACTACAACAACCACAACAACTTCAACTACATGACAGCTACAACTACAACTACAACACCTACAACAACTACAGCTACTAGTAAAACAACTACAACTACAATAACCACTACAACTACACTACACTACACTGCATTGCATTACAACTACAACTACCACTACGACTGCGACTACAACTACGACCACAACAACCACTACAACTACAACTACAACAACTACAACTACAACAACTACAACTACAACTTCAACTACATGACAACTACAGCTCCAAGAGCTACAACTACAACCACCATAACCACTACAACAACAGTACACTGCACTGCACTACAGCTACAACTACAACAACTACAACCACAACCACAACTACATCTACAAGTTACAACTTCACTGCGCTGCCTCCAACCACTTGTCGGTCCATCAGTGTGTTCGCTCTGCCATCCATGATTCACAGCAACGAACCTCTCCTATAGGTTTCNTGTCGGTCCATCAGTGTGTTCGCTCTGCCATCCATGATTCACAGCAACGAACCTCTCCTATAGGTTTCCTATTTTTGAAACTTCCGCCACCGCCTTGTGTGGTACTACTGGTATAGATGATATTTTCGCACAATTTCCAGGTGTCCGTTTGGGGTTGCTTTGACCACATGAAAATGCATCCCTGCCATACCCCCGCTGAGGAATCAACACGTCAGTATGCGAAAGTACAGGCGGAGGTGGAGGTGGCGGCGGAAGTGGAAGCTTCTGCACCAAGGGAGTAAGCGTCCATGGTATGGTAGTCTGAAAATGGGGTATACCGGCAATTTGTGGCTTTTTTAGTTGAGAACATGAAGATCAAGCGCAGGATTTGGAGGTACCACATGTTTGGACAACCCCAAATGATTGAGACTATATTCTTCACACAGGTCAGGCCTGTATTGAACACACCATGGTGTAAAGATCCATAGATTCTTTGCAGAAATACCCCTTTCACGATGCAGAGCAGTGTATTGAGCGATTTGATTCGGCCAGTTGAGGCACCAACCAAGGGCGGGACAACGTGCTCCTCAGTGCATCAAGGTATTGGGATAAATCAATCGTTGAAGTCCAAAATGTGAAGAGTACGTACGTATCGTACGTTATGAGGAGACATGACAATAACATGACAATACCACCAATCTTCAAGTGCTTTCACTTGAAGAGCCACAAAACCCTCGCAATGACACCCCGTTTTTGCCAAGCGACTTCAACAGCTTGTCGAGGCTCTGGAAACTCCAATGTTGGAGCAGGTCCATACTCCGAATCCGCCATCATGGATTGTCGCTCGTGTGGGACCATGGCCTCCCCGCTTGGTTGCGAATCAGTGGGTAATGATTGAAACACATTGGAATGTGGACAAGCATTTGCAAAAGTCAACCAAATCAAGCACATCTTTACAGGGTCAAAAAGGGTCACAGTAAGATGAGGGTCAATATGTGGAGATGCAGAGCTTTGCATACTACTAAAGTGTAGAGTGTAGACCATACACACATAGTCGAAACAGAGTATGCACAAAATCTATTGTTCAAAGAAGTTGGGCAAGTTAATCAAAATCTGTGGCATCTGTGGCAGATTTTTTTCTCCTCAGAAGTGGCCTCCATCTCCAACCTCCACTGGCTTCGCTCCACTGGTCCATCCGATCCATCTGGAAGCTGCAAAGCAGAGGCAGGTGGCAAGTCCAGTTTGGGGAACTGGATGGTCTCCTCAAAACATGGCTGCAGTGATGGGTGAAAACAAAACATCATCCGGGAGCTTAGCCTCTGGTAATCAAACATGGCAATTGGAAATCCCCTATAAATGAAAGTTTTTATGGAAAAATCATCTATAATAAATGGTTGATTTCCCATTGCCACGTTTGATTATCGGAGGGTGTATAAGTTGTATACATCTTTGTACTTAAATTTTCCATGAGGATTCCTGAGGATTCCTGATTGTTGGACCGACGCAAATGTTGGGGATGTTTATCAAATATGAAAAGAAATCTTGGGGATGTTTACCAAACATGAACAGCAATACTATCAAGTATGAAGAGAAAGCATGATCTTGTTGGGGATTCACAGTATCAAACATGAACAGAACAAAATCCTACCTGTACTGGGGATGCTTGCAAACAACTAACAGAACAACTGATATAGGCCATGGTTAGCATAAATATACTTGACTTCTATATGCCAAAATGATGTTGGACAGCTGACCCTGGACAGGTCCTCCGGTTCATAGGGTGTGCGGAAACCTCGGTTTCCAGGATTACTCATGTGGTGTAATGTCGTAAACCCAATAGCAAATCAGAGCAAATTAGCCAGAAATGGGTGGTATTAACTAAGATAAGCCAACAAAAATCGGTGCTGACCTATTGTGCTTTATATTCTGATGTTGTTCATGGGGATTCTGATGATGGGTCATAGTCACAATAGTCGTCAAAAACGTAGGCAGTATCACGCAAGTATGTGGTAGTTAAAAAATAATCCCCTCCAAGTTATTTGACTGACCCAATTTTGACTCGCAGAGTTTGTTCTGCCAATGTGATTTGGGTCATAGACCTCAAGCCTTCAACAAAGGATGATGTATATATGACGTATCATGTATATATATATAATTATATGCATATATATATAATATGTATATGTAAATGTATGTGACAACGTCTGTCTGGCATCAACTTCTCAATGGCACAACGCATGTGGGACTTCCGGCGGCATGAGACACGTAGGGTCTAATACCTTGTGTCAAACTTTGAGCCCACTACACCCATGCCCAATTCAGAGACGGAGACAGGGGCATGCTTACAAGACCGTGAAAGATCGTGTCAATCCCCGAAACTCATGTGGACCACATCAAATTGTGTATATATGCCAAACTGGCCAAACTGAATTAATAAACTCAGGTGGTTCATCCGGGGGGTTACCCCCCAAAATAGTGATAAATTACTATTTAGATGTCAATGTGTATCCCCCAGTAGTAAACTGGGAGTTTACTGTACTAATCCTGAGTCGACATTGTTGGATCCACTACTCCACTATATTCCACTATGTTCTCAGTGCATCTCCATAACATATCCCATCAAAAATCAACATCTTCGTGGGCGAAGTCCGCATTTGTGATGGTTCTTGCCACATGTTGCCACTGTATATTTCTATGATATGATGAATCAAATCATACATCCCGATTTGGTTGGTTAAATCCCAATCATTCATCAGGAATTCCCACTATATCACCATAAAATCCGATGAGTTTCTGCCCCCCACACTGTGTCCGCTGCTGCCGTGGGGCTTGGAAGACGAGGGAGGTCCTCCAAGTCACAGGGCCTCAGGGCTGTGGAACTGCAGCCCGTATGAGAAATCCCCTATCCAATTGGGGATGGGTCAAAACCTATTAGTATCCATCTTAGTGGGATGAACATTCATTTAGCAGCTATTTTGATGTTCACTAGGTACCAGGGTTTTGACTCATAGCCAATTTGACATATTTGAATTGGGGTGATAGTAACCCACAAATTGACACGTATATTCCACTATACTACATGGTCTATTTTGCCACCATTTTGCGTGAATTGCAAATGTAGTAGGATTTATATCCTCTTGTACATGTGTAAAATATAGTTTTCCAAACAAACTGGGTGTTTCACTCGCAAAATGAGCTAAAGACAAAGGTATCTATGATCTGAGAGGGGTAATCCCTATCATCCATGGATTTCCTTCGATAATCTCCCTGGAAAAATACCTCTCGTGATATGAAAGCAATGAGGATTGATAGGGGAAACGCATATAACGTAAAGATTCGGAGACACCTATTGGCATCATGCAGATTCTTCAATCGCTTGATGATACTCAAACTTCTGCCTCACGCAAAAAAAACTAACCACTAACCACAAATTCAAAAAAACGATGTTCCGCTTTTGGGTATAATGGGGCCGACAAAGCCATGGAGAGCTCCAATTTCGCGTCAGTTTTTCAGCCATGGGCGAAGGCCCGAAGGCCCGGCTGCGTCACTCAGGAGGCAGAAAGACCTGGATCAAATCCCACGTGGCCAACTGGTCCAGGTACTTATCCTTAGGAAAAGCGGAGAACTTCGGGGCACCTCTTTCGCGCGATGGGCCAAAACCTATGAAATACCATATATATATATGTATATTATATAATATATCCATAATAATCATGATAGGGAGATGAGAACATTTACCAGCTGTTTTGGGGTAGAGATCCAAACGTACCAGGGTTTGGGCAAAAAAGAACAATGCTGCCATGCCATCCGCTCCCTATGCAAGCTGCATGAGGTGGTTTTGATGATCCAAGAATCTGGGAGTTCCTGTTCACACTGCCAATCTTGTCCCACCTCAAAGATCTCTTCACCTCATGGGCTTCACGTTGGAACGGCATGTAGGGATGGGTCAAACCATTGAGTTCCCCGGCAACATGATGTTGATACATAGTGTATCTACAGTACACACTTGAAGCATCTTGAAGCAAGCAGTTTTTGCCCGTTTTTGCGCTTCAGTTCTTGTGCTTCCCTGGATCTTACGCATAAGTCTCAACCCCTCCAGTGTTTTGGGCCAGGGATGGCCAAGCTTCAACCCACCGAGCTTCAGCAGCGCTGAACCATCACCAAGGCACTTAAGGGAGCTGTTATCCACCCCCTGGAACGTACGCCCGTGGCGACATCGCGGGTGAGATCGGTAAGCTCCAAGTAGCCCAAGGTGTGATCCCTCACGAAGATGTCCACGCGTTTCTCAGGCGCGATGAAGAAAGTATACTTCTGTGCCTCAGATGCTGCAAAACATGGCGGCCTCAAAAAATGGAAAAACCAAGAGATGCCAACAGATACCAACAAACACTACTGTAAGTCACTAAGGGTTCCCCCGAACTGGGGATTGAGCTATCAAAACTTTGGACTGATGATCTGAAGAATAAGCGGTATGATTTGGGCATCACGCATGGCTTTCCAGTTACAAAGTTCAATTATTTCGAGCCATTCCTGGACAATTGAGAGAGAAATTCTGGCTTCAAGATCGGGTCATGCTGGATGTTTATGGTCGAAGACATTTGAAGGTTGCCAGATGTCGCTTTTGCATGACACATCATGAATCCTTATCTTGTATTGCAAAGCAATTAGTAAATGAGCCCAGGACATCAATCTGGTGAGGAATAAGACTTGGATCATCTTGGATCTATGCAACTTACCATCAAGAGATATCAATCTTGTCTGGAACATATGGAGAAAAAAAACAATGTCCACTTGTTTATCATAAACTTCCCCACTATCAATTGGCCATAAATTGGATGAAACACACAATTTTCGGACACATCAAGAAAAACTTGAGATCCAACTTTCCCGAAGAGTCACCGCCTGCGACGTGTAAGGAATGGTGCTGTGCCCAGAGAGCTTGCCACGACGAAAGGGATTTGGAGCACGACCCCCTCCTCGTAGTGCCTGCCAGGTCGGGCTGCGAATGTGAGTTTTGAACATCATTCGGGCTGTAGCTTGGAGATTGAACCGAAGAAACTGTGATTCCTGAGAGATTTGGTGCTCACATAGTCAGGTATCTAATATGTATGATATCTCATGTTTTATATGCTTTTATCGGAAAGTGGAAGTTTTGGGGAAAGAGTGGGTTAGAAAATCGTTCCCCATATGGGGTTGTCTCAGAGAAACTGGAACCCATTTGCTCCCATGGTTGATCATCGACTACTAAAAGGTTGCCATTTGGGGCCGATGCCTGCGAGGTGTCAATCTGCCAGCACTGCTCTTTGGCGTTCAGCCGGAATCGCGCCCAGAGCTGGTTTCTGTCGCCCCTGAAAATATTCGGGTGTGCCATAGCACTGGTTATGAAATCCTACAGCCACACACTGTACCATAGCCAAACTATTGTTTAGCATGTGTGTATGACGTCAAAGAAATGGCAAAGAAAAGCGCATTGTTCCAACATCTTTGAAAACAAATCATGTGATTTTGTTTGTCATTCGCCTTTTTTTCGCGGGATATGTTTCTTTGTGGCAGATTTATGATCCTAAATTGGCCTTGGCTACCTGGGACCCTCTGACTGATGTGGAAAAATCAGTACTAGGCCATCTGATACCACAAATATTGTTCAACCATAATGTTGATCATGTGTTCTATCATGGGTTTTACACATTGTGTATTGTTTGTGGTGATTTTCATCATGTGTGGTCTTTAAGGATAATGCAAAAAAACATCAAAAAGCAACATGATAAACAGCTGAGATTCATCATTTTGTTACCAATTGTTAATTCATTTTTATATGTAACACTGTCCGTTCCAAATGTATCATTGTGCATTTTTTCATCATGTTCCAACGCCATCAATTGCACATACCGTAATGTATCATTGTGTTTTGTTATGTTCCCTATTTCCGGATTTCTCCTTCAGCTTTCTGCACGCTTCACGGTTTCTTAAAGCAGTTTTCATCAGGAAAAGAAAAAGAAAAAACAAATCGGAGGCGGCTAGGAAGGGAATCATACTTCCATTGAAACCACTGTTTCAGAATGATACTTCAATAATATTCCAATCATAGCTGCAAACACCCCGAATTGAACATGACCTTGACATCATACTTTGAATTACATCATCAAGTTCAGAATGACAATTTAAAACGAAAACACATGGTATACGGTGAATTTTGGCGTCTAAGGACCCAACAAGATGTTGGTAATATGGACTTGTCATGGACTTGTCTCCCAATGGGGGATACTGGGATACGAGTACCCTGCCTTATGACCTGAAATGACAGCTGGCCGAAGTTAAACGATAGGATTTATTATGGGATTCCAATTTTTAGTCATCCCTACAGTACAATAGCCATGACCATGCCCCAAAGTCATATCGGATATACATATCATTCTGTTTCCTGAAACAAGATTAGAATCCAGCATGAAGCTACCCATGAGCGGAGCGGCGGTCCAACAATGGAGGTTTCCTAAGTCATCATCCCAGTAGTCATTGGACCATGACTTAGTCTTGAAACATATTGAAAGATAATCAAAGATACTAGCAGTATTGATGATTCTGGGGAACCTGCATGTTAGGAAACACCCAGACATGGATATTTCCCAAGTTCGGACCGAGTAACCTGTAAATGATTTCGCTGGTGACCTCCGGAATTCCACTGGAAAAGTCTTTGGTGGTGCTTCGGAGGTACAGCCTCAGAATTTGTCGAGAAGGAGTTTTTAGACAATGGCGAAAGTGCTCCCGATGTCGACGAACGCTTGTTGAGCGGGCGTGCCATCAAGTCATGTCAGATAAGGGGGAAAAAGAGTCCAGGATAGTTTTTTGATGCTTCTTGAAACAGCTTCTCTAAGAATCCGAACAAAGGGTCACAACTCAAAAATGATCAATGCTGTAAGTGTCTCCGAAATGACAGTCCCCTCTGATGCTTTTTCCCCACGAAAAAGAGGCCAGGCCCTGCGTGTTTTGCCTTGTACTTTTGTATCTTGGACAATGTCCTCTTCATTCACGGTCTTTCACGTGGTCTAGGATCTGGGAGTGCCCGAAGGACTACAAAGGCCACACGCGTGACTTCTAGGTACACTTGTAAAAGTGATAAGATATTACAAGGACCATCCATTCAACCCCACACTGCATCATCTTCGGCTTCATCATAGTTATTCTAATTCACCCAGCATCTTCTGTATTCTCTCAACTCAGCCGTTGCTAACCCCCAGTTTTTTTCAGCCATGGCTCCTGCGATGCTCCAAATCCACGCGGATCTCGCCGTGGCCGTGGTGTCTGCTGCGCATCACTTCCCCAGTGGCCTTTTGTCCACTGAGGGCTGTCGAGAAGCCTTGCAGCGGATGGATGGACTCGAAGGTGAATCCGAAGCTGGTCCTGAGACAGCTGGAAGTGTGTGGCCAAGAAGATTTGCTTCAATGGATTGACAAGGTGTTTTCCGTCCTCAGGAACAAAAACCTGACAGTTTTGATATATAGAACCATACGTGTATTGTACAGGACCTACTCAAATATAACAAAGTGAGATATTCGATTCTTTGGGTAAGTCAGACAGTGGATCAATCTGTAAATTAGAGGATGAGATGAGATTTTGGCTCATGGGTCATCTATGGTCGTCTCAATACAGTACCACTCACATGACTCACATGGTAGCAACTGATCAAGGATCTAAAGCCAGGTCAATATGACTTTGTCTAAAAAATAGGCTACCCCATTCTATCCATTGATTAATCATCATTTTCCCTCTTATTGATGGCTTTTTTGCGGGGGGGGTGATCCTTCATTTTCAGACACAGCCATATTAAAACAATCTCAGACAGGCTTCAGCAAGGGTGACATCACGTCATCACTGCTGGATTCCCCGCTTTTCGAATCTGCCAAGCTATCGCCTTGCTGCTTGTAGAAGCCTGAGTCATGTGGCATGTCGAGCTGTAGCAACACTCGGCAACTGCAAAAAGGAAACGTTTCATTACCCTTTCTCCCTGATCTTAAATACCCTATATATTCATATGGGCCCCAAGAAAATAAATAGCTGCAATACGAAACTGTTTACCAGGGTTTGATTTGGGGGTAATTGACATAGTCTGCTAGAGGGAAAGGTTTATGTGTTTATTATTGTATACTGCATCCCAGAAGCCGTCAGTCAAACATACTCCCAGCACTTGACTATGAGGATCAGCCAGGAGGGATGCAAATTGATTGATCCATTCCTGGCCAGGCGTGGTCACAACGCGGGAAACCAGGATGCCAAGAAAAATGTGCTCCAAAAATTGTGGATTTTCAACTTCTCGGTTCGCTTATCCGGTGCGATAAAGCACACAAAACTGCAATTGTACTGATAATTCCAATGTCTGACGAACACTGTCAAACACCTTCAACCGACTACCGATTGGCTTGAAGTCCAGGTGAGATCCTAGCCAAACCCGGCAACCCGGTCCTGTTCAGTTTTTTCATCTGAGCCAAAGCATTGCTGTTCACCGTTCACAGCTTTCACCAAAGGAGATGCTACTCCAGTTTTGACCTGTCAAGTGAGAAGCCAAAGTGCTAGTTGCGTCCCGGACCTGCTTGGAGGATCTTCCCATTTAGCAAATGCTTCGTAACCATAGTTGTACCCTGTGTATATGTGATGTACACATGGTATAACTCACTTAGAGGTTTTACTAAACAGGGTTGGTTACCAAATGGCATGACCCTCCAAGCGCGGCCCAACAATGGTCATTGCTCCAGGAAAGTTAGCCCTGCACCTGCAGCCCATCTTTCATACAGCACGAAGGTGTTTGATGCTCTTGACGTTCAAGTGTCAACCCCGAGGTTGAGGTCCTACACAGGCGACGAAAAACATCCGAATTTGTTTCGACCTCACATCAAATTTGTGGTTCCTGAATTGTGGCATTAATTTCAGATACGTGTTTCTCTGCTCATTTGAGTTGCAAAAAATGTTTCGATGTGCCACTTCAAGCTGTCAGTACCTACAAAGGCATTTCAGCACCAGCTCACACGTTACTTGCTTTGCATATCTTTGCACCGTAGTGAACACCTTTCAACACGTTGATGTCATTGACCGAACTGTCTATTGTGCAAACTGCAGAGGAAAATGTAGTTATTGCTTGACTCTGAAACATTTTGAAGCAGTCAATTGAAGTGTAGTGAATGTATGTCAATGTTGGTTTCAAAAGGTTTCTATTTGTAGTAACGTAGGAATCCCAATGATAAACCTACTATTTCGGGTTTGTTTATAGCAACTCTTTATGGAATTTATATGAAATTATGGTAATTCTGGGGATGGATTATTACTGGGTTGGCCACGTGATTTCATATGAAACCCAACTGTTGGGTGCAGCCACACCCGCCGCCTCAAGGTCAACGCTTCATCCCAGGACAGAGATCCGAGGACAGACGCGGCCTGGGGTCGATGCCCGTTGACTCAAGGCCTAATGTGATGAAGCAAATATGATTGGGATAGGATCATCTGGATTATTTGAATATCCAATAAATGTGATAAGCAATATCCCAATATTTTGAATTTCACACTCAACAAATATTGGGATGATCCGGATTTATCTGGTAAAATGGGATATGATTGGGATATGTCATTGGGATTTCACCAACAAGACAAAGGATTCTCTGGGAAACCCATAGATCTCAAATGGCGATGATTGAAAAACCAACCATATCTGGTGAAATCGGAAATGGTTGATGATTGGCTTTACAATCTTGGAGCCAAACAGGTTGCAAGTCACTAAAACAGGCGAAGCTTCTCCCGCCTGACTTGGAAGTACACCGAGCATGCCAAGCGCCTGAAGGTGCCAATTGAGTCGACTCCATGAAGCCATTTGTTTGGTCAGTGTTTGTTTGACTTCAGGGACCCAAAACACCACTCTCAACAACCACCCGAAATGCAACAGTCCGAAGCATGCCTCTACCATACTTGCAACAGTTGCAGAGGTTGGAGCTTTGCTAGGTTCAGACAGCTTAGCTCCGTGGTGGAGCCAAGGTCTTCTGCTTGTAGTATCGCAGGACCATTCATCCTATCGGCAACGAGATGCAATGTGAACCTCCACTGGCTCAAGTCACCTCCAGATGGAACTACATCATATCATAGCCTCATGTACTGTCCACTGAAAAACTCATCGAGTCAAAGAAAGTCAGAATCCTCGTCGCCGTGAAAGTCGCTGAAAAGGCTGACCTGCGTCGTATTCGCCGCAAATCAGGAATCTTCTAATGATCTATCCATCTATCCATCGATCGATCTATCGATCTATCCGTTACTCATCTACCCCTATATCCATCTACTGTATCCATGTATCGATCCATCCATCTATCCATCCATCCATCTATCTATCTATCTGTCTTTCTATCTATCTATCTATCCATCCACCTATCTATCTATCTCTCTCTCTCTATCTATCTATCTATCCATCTATCTATCTATCCATCTATCTATTTCTATCTATTTCAATCTATTTCTATCTATGTCAGTCTAGCTCTATCCATCTCTATCTATCTCTATCTATCTCTATCTATATCTATCTATCTCTATCTATTTAAATCTATCTCTATCTATCTCTCTATCCATCTATCTCTATCTATCTATCTATCTACCTATCTATCTATTTATATCTATCTCTATCTATCTCTCTATCTCTCTATCTCTCAATCTATCTATCTATCTATCTATCTATCTATCTATATATATATATATCTATATATATCTCTCTCTCTCTGTCTATCTATCCTATCTATCTATCTTTCTTTCTAACTATCTATCTACCTATCTATCTACCTATCTATCTACCTATCTATCTATCTCTATCTATGTCCGTCTATCTCTATCTATCTCTATTTATATCTCTATTTATATCTCTATTTATATCTCTATTTATATCTCTATTTATATCTCTATCTATCTATCTATCTGTCGATCTGTCTATCCTTTATCTATATATATATATATCTATCTATCTATCTATCTATCTATCTCTATCTATGTCCGTCTTTCTCTATCTATCTATCTCTATCTATCTCCATCTATCTCTATGTATCTCTATCTCCATCTATTAATCTATCATCGATCGATTGATGGATCAATCTATCACTCCCTCTCTATTTCTCTCCCTTTATCTATCGATCCGTCCATCCATCCGCCCGTCCGTCCGTTCGTTCATCCATCTTTCTAGATGTCTATCTGTCTATCTATCTATCAATCTATCTATCCATCATTGTTCAGAATTCGCATGCATATGCGTGTGCACATCGGACTATGCAGAGTATATGCACACTGTACACGTAATATGTCTGCAAACATAAACCTACAAGCAGGATTGTTCTTGATAGACATGTTTGGCATCGTGCACTGACATTGGCATCTCGATTCAGTCAGCGTTTCAGCGAGCAATTTCATGTGAGCAGTGGCGGCCAGGCCGTAAATGTTGTTCCGTTTGATGCTGGTTGGTTGAGAACGGGATTCCCAGTTCAGGGATGATGGTCTACATTCAGGGTCGTGTTTCATCCCCTATGCTAAAATCAACCAACAAAGGTTTCCTCTCTAAAATTGATCTAGAGCCTCCGGCATGAACTCGTTCATGTAGCTCATGACTTTCATGCGCACTGTGCTCATTTGAGGCAGCCTGGAACGCATCCCCCTCGTCACCGACCAGCACAATTTCTGCGAAATTGGAGCATGTCAGGGGTACGTCCCAAGATAGAGAACCCCAAATTCGATGATTTATTATGGTTCATGACAAAGTTCGCTTCAACATAAGTATTTTCTTGGGGCCTCAATTTTGGACAACTCCATATCCACAAACCTGGGATCACTTGAGCCACTGCCTCTGGAGATCAATCTGGCAAATGGAATCCTCTTCCTGATCCAACAATGAAGCTGGAGGATGGCAAAAAACAAGAACCACATATATATTCTCATGTGTACGTATCACTATACAACTAATATGCCTTTAACATACACAGTACATCACAGTACTCAGTATGATATCATATTATATATCTTGTATACATTAATACGCTAAATTTTGATTCTACATTTGCTCAAAATAAGAAATACATATACATATATTTATCTATATATACATATATGTATGTAAATGGTGCTTGCAAGCTTTCAGTGTATTTTTATTGCAATACCAAAGTAAGACAAGGAGCAGAATCCATCACCTCTGATTTCATTGCACAAATGACAACTTCTGCTGGGCTATGCCGTCATGTCTGCAACTAATAAACAAAACATGCAAACTTCAGGCTTACAAAGTTGAGAGTGTGGTTTTGCAGGTGAATATACTGAAAGGCAAACCTGGCCAGAAATTCTCAGTTCGAATCGGCCAGTTCTGACCAGAAGCCGGGGCCACCCTCGATCCCTCCAACTTCCCAAGAACCAGCCCCTACTGTGCCTCACTGTACCAAAGGTCAAGAGAATCCGGGCCAGATTCAGCAGTGGCATATTGGAAGTGATTACACTCCTGGCAGTGGCTGAGGATGAGCATGGCAGCTCGCCATCTGAGGAAGTGCGTGTATTTTCTTGTAAAAGAACTCTTCCAATCAAGTCTGGGGCCTCTTCACAAAAGCTGCATTCTCACAGGGGATGAACATCCCATGAGCACCAGCTATTTTGGTGTTTACATGTGTTTATCAGACGACCTGGGGGTTGTCCCCTTGGAGTTTTGACTCGGAAACCGCGTCCTGATTTCCAAGAGCCTCGACCTTCTGAAACATGCCTGCAGCACTACCCGATTCTTGGTGGACATGTCAATCATCTGAGGTCTCCAAATGAAGTCCGTAGCGAACAAATGGGATGGAATCCGAGGACAACAAGATGCAGAAAAGGATGGAATCGAATTCTATCGCGTAGAATAGGAGGTGCTGGAATAGGGCAGGTTTGGAGCGGAATGAACAAACAAACACATTTGTAAAGGTCGTCACATCAACTGCTGGTTCAGTTCGCAAGAAGTCTCTACTCTGTCCCATCAACATGAGAATCTTAGACCAACCAGGAAACTACAAATGCGGATGTTTTTTGTATGCAACATCTCTCGTTGGCGGTTTCAACCGCTTGAATAATACTGGTCATTTGGGATGTTCATTCCAAATGGGAGGGAACACATCCAATTTGAAGTCATCGATCATATGGTCTTGCCCCGTGTTTCGACAACTCAATATCCAACATGGTTTGGACACTATCAGACATAGCACTGCAAAAATGAAACAATGCCTCTCTAATCCAACAATGACCACTATAATTCGGATGTTACCAACAATAATATCAACAATACTGGGTGTATATATATATATATATATGTCTGTATGTCTATGTATATTATATATTTATATATTATTCAATATATATATATATATGTTGTGTCTAAGAGTCTATGTACAGTTATATACAATGTACTTGTAACTTATCTATCTTATATGATCTTGTATGGATGTAATACTGTTTTTCAGTTTTTCATTAATAGTAACTACAAGTATATTATAGTGAATTTATGATCTATTCTCATTCTTTGCTTCCCCCAAGTATCACCACCATCTCTGTTGATCCTCGCCTGTTCCAAGAGTCGGCAAGGCGGACAAGTCCGACATCTCTGAGTGCGGCAGCGGCAGCTTGAGGCATTTGGCTGGCTGTTGTGGCTTCCTCGGCCAAAATACGTCACGAACGGTGGGAAGAGAAACCCAAAAAACTCTCCGGTCATTAAACATGGGAATGCGACGAAACTGAATGGGCATCTAAAATCATGTCAATGGGAAAATCGTCAAAGTAAATGGAGGAAATTCCAGCAAGCTGTGTTTGATTACGAAGGGTAATCGATGGTTTTGGTATATCCCTCCTATGTAAAGGCACAGCCAAAGGCAATTTTTTTCGATGCCTTCATGAGTTAAGGCTAAATTGAGTGTCCAAAATCACTCCGACAGGTACTTGCAGTCATCATCATTCAATAGTTATTTAGCACTCACCCCTTATAAAGTGTCAAGCAGAGCAACAGTGCAGGATCGCTGGACAAATGTGATGTTTTGAAGGTCCCTCCACATTTGTTGAACCTGCTTGAAAATTCTGAAAGCACAATTTACAGAAACCCACGGTTTTCATCCAATGGGGCGGTTTCGTTTCCGCCTGAATGGCGCTTTCAGCCCATTCCTGGGACATGGGTTTGTCCAATTTGCGGAGTGTATCTGTCAAGTCTTTCAAAGTGAAAATATGGCAAACAGTCGGATTTTAGGGTCCTTTTGGGGTATCCTACTTTCAAACTTAGGGTCCTTCTGGGATACCCCACTTTCAAACAAACAACCGCATGTGCGACCACATACCACATCAGGGCCAGGTTGCTGAATCTTCACTGCGACAGCCTTGCCAACGTCCAAGGCCAAAGTCACACGAGTGCCTGAAGTGTCGGTCGCTGCCAAACGAACTCGGCCATTGCGACCGTCCAAGGCAAAATTGCCGCTGACGTCGCCTTTGCCGTCAAAGGTGGTCCTCAAAGGGGATCACTCTGGCAAGCTGTTCGCATCAAAATGTGCTGTCCCCCCAGAACATACAAAATCACGGCTTTTGACCCATCCCAAATTAGCCGTGTGACAAACTAACTGTGGATTGCTGCTGATTTTTTGGAGTCTGAAGACCCAAATCTGTAAGAAGACTGGTACTAGCACCCTTGGTAGCATGTTCGCGAGGATTGCTAAGGAAACTACCAAGGACATGTGTATATATATATATTTACTGTACATATAGTATATTTCCCTGGGACTTCAGAAACGGACCATAATCACTTTATCCCACAGCTCGTTTGTCCTTTTCTTTTCACCAAGTGTCACAAAGTTAAAGGTCACTGCTCTGAGCATTCCCAGTGCTGGAGCCAATGGGACCTTTACCACGATGGCCAAATCGCCAGTGAGGCCCAAGATCTCCCGCACCGAGAAATCCGGTGAGAGCTCCCGAAGAGAATAGAGCGCATCCTGCGAGGAGTGCCATGGTTCAGTGGATGCAGAATGGCTTAATTCAATGGACTGATTTGAGGGAACATGTGCGCTGGAAAGTCATGTCTTTACCTGAAAGTACAGGAAAGTCCCGTAGATTTTCCCTAAAACTAATTCCCTGAAACCAATTCCAGGATACACCCTGCGATAGCATCACGTAAGTAGAAGAATGCAATATGATAGTGACATATCTGTTGAAACTCGTTCCCGACTTCACCCTCAAGTCTTTGAGAAAAGGACGGATAAACACTCAACATGTGTGGTTTTTGCCTGAAGGATTTGCGAGCGATAAAAAAAACAAATGATCCTTCTACCAATGTAGATATGGGGACTATTTAGAAGGCAATGTCTCTCCAACCAGCCAAAAGTAAGACCTCATAATTTTGTCACTAGTTGGTAGTTTCAACCCACTGAACATCTTCGCCAGCTTAAAAACATCATCCGGTTCCTGCGGATGCACACATACTTCAAACAATGAACTGAACAGTTGCAACACCAATTTTGCTTGGTGACCTCCCATATTATTGGCTGCTTGAAAGCAGCTGTGTTCTCGTCTCAAACTGGACAAAACAGGTCTAGAAGAATCTAAAGGTTGGTCAAATTGCAGAAAACAAATCAAGCAAGTTATCAAACATAGTAAAACCAGAGTGATATGGCTATGGGTCAAAACCCTGGTGCCCTGGTTTTCAGATCCAAATAGCTGGTGCTGATGGATGTTCATCTCCCAAATATGGGCAAATCACAGATTTTAACCCATCCCCGTATCTGCCCCATTGGATAATAATCATTTCCCCAGCCCCCAGCCACACAGTTGGCATAGAATGGTGTCGTTATTATCCCCCATTGTCAAACACACCAATATCACATTGTTGGTTATCTACATCCTATTATATCCCCATTACATCCGTATTGATCAATAGATCCCAATCAAACCCTAGATATATCCACACTAAATACAAAAGAAACTGGTTTTCTAATGTTAAGTACATCCCATTACACATTCTGATTACACATCCCTATGTCCTCTACTAAGACGAAGTTTCCAAAAAGTATCAGTTAAGCTGTAGATATATCCCGTTGCATCCCAATTCTATCCCCATATATATTATACATGTTCTTGTTTGGTTTTACACCTCTTTTTTTCTAGACACACATGTTCCAACCATTGAAGTTGAAACACTCTACCACTAACTATCCCGCTTCACATCCCATGAGATCTGAATTGATATCGAATGTATTGGAAATATGTACCATGAACATTGCATTAAATATCTCATTGATTTCAATTGAACCGTAGATATCTCTACCATGAATCCAAAGATATCATATTGTTGGTTACATATCCCCATTGCATCTCCCCTGTAAAATATCACCATCAATTACATTCCATTAAAATGGGGGGGTATTATCATATATCGTGTGCTTTCAAACACATCGACGTTGAAATATGGCGGAATTGACCTCCCGTTTCCATATACCCGCATAAATATCCCAATTCACCATCATATCAAAACCACTAATCATTTAATCATTCTTAACCATCAATCATCAGTACCAACCACTAACCATCTTAATAAACCATGGTTTATTAATCATGGAGGATTCCCCAAATAGTGGTTGACATTAACCATTACTAGGGGGTTTATTAATCCCACCTTGGCATTAACCACTATGAAAATCCCGTTGGAACCCCAGATCGCTAAGTACCTCCAGCTGGATGGACTTCTGATGCATCGAACGGATATCCAGCGCCGCGAAGCGCGAAGAGGACTCATCAGCTGTGCACTGCCAGGCCTCGAATGGAGATCACAACACAAGAAGTGGGTGACTAATGCGAACATCGGGTATATAATTCAATGATAAGGGTATGATAAGTAGACATGGAAATGATAAGTCAATGAAATGTAAATAAGCAAAATATAAGAAAAGGAAAAGTAGATTATAGAATAGATTTATGATAAGCACATGATATGGAAATGAAAAGTCAATGATAGGCAAATGATAAGTAGATGATCAGAAAATGATAAGTAGATGCAAAGGAAATGAGAGGTCGATCAGAAGTAAAGGACAAACAAGAACAAGCAAATGATCAGTAAATAATGAGTAATTGATAATGAGTTTCCACAGGTTAATGATGAAATGTAAAGGATGCATGATTAATTAGATAATTATACGTCATAAATGATATTAAAACAGGTAAATAATGAACTGTAAATTATAGGTAAATGGTAAGTGGATGGCCAGTAAAGAGAAAGCAAATGATAGGTGAATACTAAAAAAGTGACAAGTACCAGGTACTTATTTTTTCAAGGCATCTGTGTGTGACCTCCGTGACTTTATGCACAGGCCTCATCTGTAAATGACGATATTGATATAGATCATCTGCATAGGTCTATAATCTATAAGTAAATTTAAATGGAAAATAGGTACCATAGGTGTCCAAAACCATCCAATACCAGGGAATTACTGGTAACCAACGACTCATACGACTCATACCTGAGCCTTTTTGAAGCAACGATGCAGAGTACCAACCCTTCCCACCTCAAACATCATTGGCGTGCCCTGTTGGCGTTACACATGCCTAAACAACCCACTAGAGACATGAGATTGCGGTATCTGAATTTACTTGTGATAGCAAATGGCTTCTTCAGCAATCCATCATCTATGATCTGTCGTCATCTCAATCTCTACGGTGTTATTTATCTTGCTTTTTGTTCGCTGAGCGTCTGCTTTGGGCTCGACATGCACCGGGACATCTTCGCCAGTTCTCCATTTCAAGACCTTTGTGGAGCGCAAGACCTTGCCATCATGATGAATTTCTGACCTGGCGTGGGAGGTTGCTGCGGAACCTCACCTAGTGCCAAACGGAAGTGACTTGGATCACCTTGGAGTCATTTAAGACCATGTCCTTCGATGTTGCGTCCTTTTATTTCCTTCACATTCATGTACATTAATGCCACCCTCCAAATTCTGAACAATAGTTATCTAGAGTTCTCAGAATTGGATAATGGGAACATCTGCAGGAAGTGTCCATATTTTTCATAGACATTTTTTTAACTACTTACACTAAAGTACTTGGAGATGCAGTTCCACTTAATTGGGTACATGCAGAAAGTATAGAGGACTAGTCAGAGTAGTCCCATCAAATCCCAACAGAAATGGTGGCGCCATAACCCTGGTTGTACCAAGCAAGAATAATCGCAGTTGTTCACCCCCATATAGACCAGCAACATTGGTTTCTCTGAAAATAGGGTATACCGGTATACCCCCAAAGGCCCAAAAGGCTTAAGAAAACATGGGGAAAGTGAGAATTCAACTAGTTTCATTCGGGTTTTAAGTGGCTTTTCCATGGCTTTTACTTTTCCCCATGTTTTCGAAAAAACTTCACCCACCACATCCTCGGAACCTCAGGAAGGCATCAGGGTTGTCCGACTCCAGATCTACCCACAAATGGAGCCAGCGACCACGAGCCAAGGGAGCAATAAAGATGCCGCAGTCCTGGCTGCCGCCGGCAACGGATGTGGAAACGTCCAATTTGGATGGCCGAGTTGTCCCTCGGAAAAAAACGGAAAAAAACACATGGGATTCAACCATCAAAATTGGGCGCAGCCAACAAATATGAAATTCAATGGATTGATTTCAGGGAAAATCTACAGGAAAATACAGGCTTCTTAGGCCAAAATAATCAGGGTTTCCTGTAGATTTTACCTTCATCCACTTCTGGGACAGATTGTGACTGTAGTGAATTAGTTCATATCAGCTGACAACACAAAACCATGGACAAACATGTCAGACCGTCTGAGCCGGAACATACTGTGCTACTATATGGCTATGGGTTCAAAACCCTGGCACCATGGTGAACATCAAAATAGCTGGTATGTGGATGTTGATAAGTCAATACATTGCATTATAGGTTTTGACTCATCCCTATATATATATATATATAGGTGCAGAGTCCTGAACTGGTCCAAGTTTACACAAAACAAAGTGCTCTAGCGGAGACCGAACTATCAGTGACGTTGAATTTGCAATCATTGATCATGGCTCGAATTGCCTAATCTCTTCATCTTGCAGATTTGTTCCAGCATCATTTTCCGGAAAATTACGTCAGGAACCTGCCGTTACTGCGGTTACGTCCTCACCATCCACGTCGCTGATGGAGAAGAACTGCAAGGGATGCTTCGCGGATACCTCGAGCTCCTCTTTTGGATCATCCGTCAAGGTCGGATACTCAAATTGCTGACACCTGAACGACGGTGCAGAATTTGCGGTGGGATGGTTGATGTTTGTGAAGCAAACTTCTGCACAGATTCGCACAATGAGTGAGTCTATCCTAAATACCGTAGACTGTACGTTACTATGTCGAGGGGTCACAGACACGCTATACCGCTATACCATACATTACATCATATTACTACATATTCAGCAGTCAGTCATGGCCATTCAAGCAACATGCATCAACATGCATCAAAATGCTCCCAACGGTTACCTTTCCCCTTCCATCAGCTTGATCTGCCGATATCCCAGGCACTCGTGTTCAGCTTCATCTTCAAGCACAATGTTGGCGTAGATGGTTGGATTCTCCGCACCATGCACCAACAAATCAATATGCAGTTCACCCACCTTGGTGTTTTTCGCATTTCCGTTGAGCCGGAAGGCGCGATTCTCCATGTTGATCCACATGGTTCCTGTCAGGAAGCCAGTCTAAGTGGCTTCTCATCCCCATCACGAGCAAGAAAAACATAAGGATAATATGTTGGGAGATATTCCAAACTTGAGGACCCCAAATTCATGAAATCCACCGATTTTTTTCAGGAAATCTCGGCGAGAGTTGCCAGCTTTACATCCAGCGACCTTCACTTCGACTCACGTGTCCAGCATGACTGGCCGTGACCGCGGAGTAGTCAAAGGCGATGTGATGCCATCGCTCGATCTGCCTGACCGGAGATCCCCAGCTTCCCCAGCGAAGGAAATCGTTCCCAAATTTCCAATAGACGACATGTCATTGACATGTTAAGCTCCAGGATGACTGGGGGTCTATATGACTCTTTAAGCATCCCGCTGCAGCTGCCACATGTAGATGTTGCCATGGTGCGGAGGGTCAGGATCTTCAAGCATCACAGCAATGTCTCCAGGCAGCAAACAGCTCTGAAGCAACAGCACTGGCAAAGTCCAGTCCTGGTGGTTGCATGGAAATTGACATGAAACAACAGAGACAAGGTTCCTACATGTTCCCACTATATACTATTACATCTGTATTTCTTTCAGATTCTGACCTTCCCAGCCTAGACTTGTAGATACTTGGAGCAGGCTAGAACTCAAATTGTGAACTTGGTACGTGCTGATGTTTGTGCATAGTTCATCATAGCTCTATTTTCTTCAACATGTTCAAGCTCGACCATTTTTCCAACTTTGAGTCTTCCTGTGAACCTTAATCGGTTTAACCAATCCAATACACCATAAAGAGTGAATGTGAAGGAGGGGGCACAATGCTTAAAATGTGTCCGGCCATGTCCTTCTTGGAGCTCACAATGACTTCATTGTCACTGAAGTCTTTACCATCTTTACCCTTCTAAGGGGTGTAAATGGGACTCTCAGAAACTATTACATGTAGAACTACTACAGTTCATATTTAGTACGATGTGTATATATAATATAATACTATAATAACATTACAAATCCTAGTACATAAGACATTGAAATTTGACCATTCAAAATCACTCACCATACTTGAGCATCGCCATCACCATCATGACCGCCCGGTCCGGTCCTTGATCGGATCCTGGCTAGACAACATCAAGAGGAGGTCGTTCAAGGCAGAAGATCTCTGATGAGGTGGTTTCAGGTCAATCTCACCCACGACATCATGGTACTCCTGCGTAGCAAACTGCTTCTGGAAGTTGCTTCTGATGTGAACAAATACAGCACTCACTTTATAACCTGCACTGACATTTTTCTAAACATCAACCACTAGTGTATGCTAGTATTGTAGTGGCCTCTGGAATACATACTAGTAGGAATACCAGCATATCCCTAACCAATCAACCACGGTTTTGCACAGCGACTCTGCCCTGTTTCCCAGTCCATGGGAGAGAGACATGATGATGAAGGAGGCTGAAAAACTTCTCGGTCGGACGCCCTCGGGGTCAGCCATCATGGGTTTCCCACAAGTTTTCCAGACTCTTATAGCACCCACTGGTAGGTGGTTCAAGCACCTATGCCTATATAATTATGTATAATCATAAACATATCTAGACCAAGGTCCAGGTAGGGAAACCAGTTTTTTCACGTTCGCCAAGTGACGCTTCACTGGCATCCCGTTCAATAAAGTCCACCTGCTTGACGATTCGTTTTCCTTGTCGCAAGGTCACGCCCAACAATTTGTCGGAGTCGTGCTTGGTGACAAAACCTAATCGATATCTGTCCTCGGCCAGATGGTGGGCTCTTTAGACATGATTCGAAAACATGATTCAGCTGCCAAAAGATCATGCAAGAAAAAAATACCATACAAAAAAAAACAAACATAATTTACATATCTATATATCAATATTCAACATTATTCAACTATATTCAATGAATATTTGCCCCATTGATTCTTCAAATATCAGCAGAAACTTTCGAGAATTCTGCCAAGTCGCTGTCCAAGGCAAAAGCTGGGTGACCTGGGAGAAATCGATTGCAGCCATGGCTGGGGTCCAATAGATTGATGGATTGGTCATCATGTGGTAAACCGAATTTGGAGGATTTACTTATGCCATCTTATGCCCCTAAAAACCAACCCATTTCTGGTGCTAATGCGGACGATGTCTAAATTGGTTTGCAGCGTCAAAAACAATCCCAATGGTGTTCGACCGTGTTCGCGAAAAAAATCCCAGAGACGAGTTGTGAATCCAAATCGGGCCAGCCGATAGAAATCCCCGCAATCCAGGGTAGCTTCCATTGGTCGAAGTGATTCATGCCATTTGGTGAATGCCGATGACATAATTTGTCACTTATCACTTGCTATCACTTGCTACATCCTGATTATTCTGTATTGAGTTGTTTGCTCTCAGTCCTTCTAAGCCACACCTGCCAGTGCAGCAATGACACCTTCCCGCTTTCCCAGTCTTTTTCCTCCTCATGGACCACCTTCTGGATTCGCTCTTGACGCAATTTCAAGGTCTGCAGTCGCTTCTGATCTTTTTCATCAGTTCCAGCTGGAAATGGATACTTCAAGCATTGGTCCTTGGTGTTGAAGCGATGCATCTAGTTGATCTGGCCTATACAGAGTCCTCGATTTCCCAAAGCATGGCTGATTGACCAGGGGGGCTTCGACAATGTGAGAATCTGATAGATTCTATCGAGTTACGTAGTAAAAAAAAACAATGCCGAATTCATAGTTGCCCCGGAAAAACAACCTTCAGCCAGCGTCATGCCTGTTCAGACAAGTTACATCGCTGCCATGAAAAAAAACGTGACGGATTGACCAATTGAACCTACAGTTCATCTTATCTGCAAACTATGAAGACAATCAGAAATGGCTTCATCCCACTATTGGGTGTACCGTACGGTGTACCCCAAATCCACTGGCTCATCATGGTAATTTCTCATAATTTCTCATATCTTCCCCATTGACCGTAACATCGGGGGCGGGACCAAGGTTCCCGATGCAGCTTGGCTAACTCGATGCGAACGTACATGGTCTTGGTCGCCGAGTCCAGCAAGATTCGGATGGTGCCTGAGCAATGCTAGGAATTCGGATGGGAAAACCATGGGGAAAACCAAAAAGGAGGTTTACCCTCTGGTGAACTAACATAGCTATTGAACATGGACCATTTATAGTGGATTTTCCCACTAAAAATGGTGATTTTCCATAGCTATGTTAGTTTACCAGAGGGTACTATATGGGAGGTACGTGCCAAAAAAAACAGAAACCTGGTAGACAGGGAGACACCCAACAACCCGGCTACAACTGACTAGATGCGATCAAGCGAATGATCAGCAAAACAGAAGCAGCAAAAACATGCAAAACCCTCGTGCAGATTGTTTTTTTTTGCTGGTTCTGCCCATATCCAGTCGGTGAAGAGCCAAGATGCCTTTCCCAAACTTGGGAGACTGCGCAACACCCTGCAGGCTGATTTTGGGCTCTCCTTCATAGTTCAACCAAAGGTCACCCTCGCCGCTTCTTGGCATGCTGGCACGGTGCAGCTGGTACTCGTAACCAATGTGCATGTACGGCTCCTCACAAGCGCTGTTGAAATTTCATGGTCATTAAAAAGTCACTACTGCCACAGAAACCACATCACTGGCCAGGTCCCTCCAAAATTATATCTGGTTGGATGCTAGTCACAGCAAACTGCAACAGCAAGCTCCTTGGCCATTTCTGCCAGGGTGTCGGTTTTCGCTCCATCTTCCTGGAATACAACACTCCACAAGATCCAGATCATCCAAATCCAGCATGAACATAGAAGAAACAGCGTATCTGCACTCCCCACGTTCAAATCATTGATGTAATATCACTACTCTCAAAGGATGCACGACCAATACAACATAATACAACCAGGTGGCAGCTCTCGTGGTGGCGAGAGCTAAAAGGAACACCAAACGTAGATGCGCCATGGTCGCCATGGCCATGTCTTGAAGCTATAGTGAGATGCTCAATCTTGCTCAGCTGCTCAGGATTTTCGCGGATCCAAATCACAGGGATACTGACCAACAAAGGAGTACCTGAATACCACATTTTCACCAGCTAAAACAATACAAATTGAGATCAAGAAACGAATGCAAAAGAACATCAAAAATCCTATTGACCTATTTGCACTTGCAGGTCAAGCCATGCAAGTTCGAGAGATTTCAACAGTGCAGTGTAGTAGGAAGTTGACATAAGAATGGGGCAAATTTTGCTGTGTACGCGTTTGTTACTTTCCCTCTTCTGTTGCCCTTTCGATATTCAGAAAGCTTCCGCAGGAATGCATCGCAATGTCATACAATTCGGCTTTTCACCGTTTCCGAAACATAATACAGAAAAGGACAGCACAGATCTCGCACCCTTCTAAATTACTGCTTTTGTCCTATTAAGACCCAAAAGAAGTGGAATGAAGTGGAAACTTTGATATGTGACAAGTAATGAATAGGTGTGATGTTGTTCTAACAGGGGATATGGTGATTCAATGCTATTCATACAAACATAAGACTTCCAATCTCTGCAATGTGATAGCTATTTTTGGTTCATTGAACCAGCTTTTCGCCGCCATTGAGTCGCCAACTCTGCAAATGACGGAGGGTCTTGAAAGTTGCGCAAGTACTTCTCAAAGAAGTCTTCCTCCCGGGCCACCCGTGGAACAGTCCGACCACATGTTTAACAATATGTAATAGGATGGGATGGCTGAAATTTTGACAGAACATTGATGACTAACGCAAGAGAATTGTCACAGTACTGCAACAACAGTATTGTAACAGTATCGGAACAGTATTGCAATCATGAAGAAATCTTGGGCCTATATCCATGCACAAGTCTTGCTAGTTCTAGAAAAATCGCTGACCTCTTGGGTTCTGCAAAGAAAATGAACACCAAAGAGTCAAACACAAATTCATGATGTGGACAGATCAGTACATGTACATGAATTCACAGGGACCCCCCCAACGATGGGACCCGCATTCCCAGACTATCCTTCCGTATCGGAAGATCCGGAAGATTATGGGGCCTGGACACTTGGTCCAAAAATCCATACCTCTGATTACCTCTGCACCTTTAGGCAGATCGTTGTCGTCATGAACCATCGTAATTATCATGATCGATTTTGATCATCATGATCATCCATTTACTTCCATTTACTTTATATTCATCTGCCTATAGGTTTGTCTGATTTTTTGTCGGGGAAAAAATCAAATTCGATGGTCAATCAGCACTTTCCCTACTAAACTGGTCATACATCGGGGGTGAAATCCACCATTTTACGACGAAACCGTGCCTCACTGGGCTCCCGCGGGGGAGCTTCATGAACACTTGGAGGACGATCACTGAAGCGCACAACAGCCATCTTGATGCCTCAGAAGCATGGGCTTTTGATGGATGGGAAAGCCAGGAAAATGCCAAGAAGAACAGTTGCGAGATTCCACATGGTCCAACAACGTCGTCAGCTGAGTTCTTGTTACAAACAAAGAAGCATCAACATCTACGAGTAGCAGAAGCAAGTGCTTTTTCGGATACGTTGGGAAGACTCGAGTGTGCCAAACCAAATCGGATTCTGCTCCCACTGGTAGGTGGATCAACTATGATCAACTCACATGTACTTTGACATTTTGTTGTTTTAATAGCACCCTGGAAACCAGTCGCTACATCTCACATTCAGAGAGCCCGGCTCAAGACAGTAGCGCACACACACGCTCACGTTTCTGGTTGTGGCATGCACCGACTACACTGAAGAGCCAAGGCCAGCAAAAATACATGGATATAAATGGGTGCTCGAACATGAAGTGTTGAAGACAAAACAGTTGGGACTGCGGTTGACAAGTAAGTGAATCACATGTAAAACTTGAAATATATTCTCTCTGTTCCATTTGATAGTCTAATAGTAAACATCATGGCACCCTGCAGCCGTATAGCCAAAGCTTCATGTCAGATGGCCTCGAAATGTTTTTTTGTTACAAACTTCCACCTCTAAGAAATGTTTTCTGCAATTGTTTGACTTTATCATCCTGTCAGGAACATATGTAAAGGCTGTGACTTTGTCCTACTGCTCTCTCTCTGTACTTCACACATCAGTCCAAATTCACAATGAATAGTGTGACTGTACCGATAAAATGCAACCAAGTTCAGGTGTTGCTCAACAAGGCAACCAATGCTTGGGAATTTCAATCCAGCTCAATCAGCACTAGCAATCGTCCTGAGTAGGAACAGGATCAACAGGGAAAACTCTATTCAAATAAAAAACTGAAAGCGAAACCGCATTTCAGTGTTTCTCTTGTTTTGGGGGAACGCAAATGGACGTTTACCCCTATTTGTTGCTTGATCAACTGATCTGGGCAAATTACAATATGATTCACAGAAGAGTTCATTACCCGACTTTACTGTATTCTACCATGGTTTACCATATTTTGCCCCTTTCAGTTGATATATCATGCATGATAAATCTTAAAAATCATGTCCTTGAAATAAGGAGAACTGGGACCTCCGTTGGGGTTTGTGTGAAAATCAAGTAGCCCATTCTATCTATTGGTTTATAATTGTATTCTGTCCTAGCAAAATACCGATCCTGGAGTGTATACCCAATTTGCGGATACCCATTTTGCCCTTATGAAACATGGCTAGCTCGGAAATCCCCTATACATGGATGTTTAATCAAAACACATCAATAAACAGGATGATTTTCCATTGCTAGGTTTCATTACGTGAGAGTATCCCATAATTTCCATTTATATACCAGTGTTCTTATTGCATCGCATGTATATCCAAAATATATCCCTATGATTGTTGGTATTATAGGATTTGATAGGCCTGTTTGATCCATCAAATCGAACATGCCCATGAAGCAGATTTATATCTCCGTTTGATCCATCAAGTTGCATAGCCCGATTTGATGTCCATTTGTCTTCTATGAGAGCTGGGAGTCCAATCACAAGGGAATGTAATGGAAGTTGAGAAAAATAAAAACAAATATAAGCAAATAAAAACAAATATGTTGCAATGTCGGAGGCAAAAAATGTTTTATTTTATTCTATTTTTTATCATTGTTCATTAGTCTTTTTATTTTGGCATCAACGGGGGGATGGGGGATCCAATTTAACTTGTGGAAAATAGCAAAGTAAAGGCAGAATGCATTTAAAGACAGAAAAATGTGCCCATGTTTTTTTTATTTTGGTTTATTTTCCCTATCTTCTCCCATATTCTTTTCAAATGCAATCTGTATTTCTGCAGAGTTTGCTGCTTCCAAATCAATTTTTGAATAGTATCCCTCCTGGTTGATGGCCCAGAGCTCATTGATGAATTTGATGCAGTTGATCAATTCTATGGGTTTGTATGAAAAGAGGCTACCTAATCCATGGATGAATCCTCACTAATTATCCCGATTCTTCAATTTTCATTATCAATGTTCAGAGCCATATTTTTGGGAATGGTCATCAATTCAGCAGTAGGGATTTATGGACCGATTATGGGAGGATTCCCACTCGTTATGGGCTCGATGACCACAAACTATTTCAGATCTGTATATGAACATATATATATATATATTGTGTATTGTAGATATATCTTCTTGGTGGCTATATACCCATGTTATTTCCCATGATACACCGACAAAAAAATATCCCATTCTTTAGCATGAAACTTGTCCATCAAATCCCCCTGTTGATGACCTGGGCATCGCTGAGGTGATGCCCGGCTCTGAGGAAGGACCACCTTCTCGCCTGACGGTCCCCACTGGTGGTTCAAACATCCCGAAGTTCGGGGATCTTTGACAAACTTGGGAATTTAAGCATCAAAATATGGGGAATTTAACGTCAAAATTGGGAACTTGAGCAACAAAAAAGATATTCAAGGGGTTGTTTTCACTGAGAAGCTTACTTATGGTTTTTACATGGTTTTAGCATGTTTTAGCATCAATTACAGGAGTGTGCTGTCATTTTTCTCTGCATGGGATCTTTGCCTTTCCATGTAGCTACCGAACTCACTAACCACATGAATGATCCGAACACGGTCAACACGGTATTGAAACCACTTGTTCCAGACTATGATTACATGGTAGGGATCCAAACATGGTACTAAGGTCACTTAATACTAAGACCAAATGGATCCAAGTGGTACCAATATACCAATAAGATCCTGTATGCACCCCAATGTCACAAACATGTTTACGTCCTTGCAAGTACTACATGCTACGTATGCTTGTGAACTTCCAGCGCAATGATCACTCCAGTGATGTTGAGCCAAGTGAGCGCAAAGCAACTCCATAGAAACTCGAATCAACTCGTATCGCAACAAGCAACCAGCACCATGCTGGATAACCAAACATATACTATAGGCAAACTTCATTGTTTCTATATGTTTCTATTAAATTATATGTATAGTCTAGTCTTGTCTTGCATCTGAGGGCTGCACGTAATCACCCGTATTCGAATGCGATCACAGTCAGCATGGTCTCGGATGTCCAAATTGTAGGTCTGATCCTGTCCAAGGATGGAGGAATCGCGCAAGGATGTCATGGGTGCGCATGGAGCAAAACCTTTTCAAGCATGAGATTTACAAGATTTACAATGAACTCTGGTTGCTTTCTGCGGACTCCATCAAATCAACCATAAAGTACACTCTCCATTCCTTGCAAGACCTGTGACTCCTAGAAAGTCTTTGACCTTCAGCCCAACCAATTCCTTGTGCTGGTACTGCAACTGGCTCTGGGCGTCTGGCACTTTCATTAAAAGACTTGACCACGGCAGGCAGTGGCGGCTGTACTCCACCCTGCCAAGCAACGGCAAAAACTGGTGTTGCTGCGTTCCGTTCAAGCACCTTCATGGATATTGCCATTGCTATCATTGCTTACTTAAACAAAAAACATACATATTAATATGTTGACTTCTGCCTCCCTATGCCTCCCTACTGGTTCGAGTTGATTTTGGATGATTTTGGTATACTGACCACCCACGCATAGCCACACAAACAAAGCATTGACATGCTGACATCTAGTGGGACTGCCTGAATGGGACCGTGATTCGTGATCCAAATTGCAAGACCAAAACCATTACTGACATCAATTATGCTTTGTTTCATCACGAGTTCAATGGTGGTCGTAACATGTACCCAGTGAAATGGCAGCATCTCTAATCGTATCTCCCATCCAACATCATAGTTCTCCCACTCCCCGTTAATTACGATTAAAATCGATTAAATATATCAACCGTACAGATCCACATAGATCCATATGTTTCCATCACCACCACCACCAACACCGCTGCAGCCACCACCACCATCACCACCATCATCATCCTCATGAATCTCGGTGACCAGTGCTGGGTGCTGGGTGCCTGCTTTTCCCGCTGCTCACTCTTGTAGTGGACAAGAGTTCCACGTGGCCAGGCCTGCGCATGCGGGGACCCCACAGCCCAGGGCAGGGCCGGGGCAGGGCCGGGGCAGGGCCGGGGCAGGGCCGGGGCAGGGCCGGGGCAGGGCCGGGGCAGGGCCGGGGGTTGTCTGCGAATTTATGGTGCTGATGTAAATGGGCGCATTACCATGGTTATTACTTATTGCCCACTAGTAATGCAATTTTTAATAAGCCCAACTGCCTGTGTCAGCAAGTCGTTCTTTCTCCAAACAATCGGAGAACGAGCCAATCTGTGAAAAGAACGAGCAGCGCTCAGTTTTCCATAGCATGGCTGTCTGGCGTGTCGTTTTGATAAACTTCTAGAATAAATCGATAAACCAAAGCCAAGACTGATAAAGATTGTCTGGGAAGCTTGGCACTAGGCAGACCCATGTATCCGTATTGTTGTATCTCCCTTCCAATAATGTGGGTACATGTGGGTACAAAAAAACAAGGAGATCCATGGAGACCCGACATCCGCCTGCTCAGTAGAGATGTCCTTTGCTGGACTAATGCGATAGGGATCCGCGTGAGGCCGACAATCCAAATTGTAAGTACCTCAAACACGCTGAACAACGAAATCAAAACGTTGCCAAAAGGGATTGGTGAGCAGTTCATCACCAATGATTTGTGCTTTAAGTATATCTACCTGATAAAATTGATATCTTTCTCTTCTTTTTGCTGCACTGAGAGCACGACTCTAGGCCACAGCAACATGCGAACTATATATCTCTAGCATTTTCGATGATTCAGTCGGCCCAGTGTTTGGCATCGCTGTTCACCCTGTTGTCCCTTTTCTTGGCCGCCACCAGAAGAGTCCGTCCACACAGGATCGTTGGATGAGGAGCTGCTCATCTCCACGCAAAAGCAATAGCTGCTGCAATGGCTAGTTCGATCAGTTTCAACCTTCATTACAAGTGTCACAGTAGTAGAGTTTTTTCTCATAATTGTTAATCTCAATATATCTCAATGACACGTAAAGAAAAGAGCCATTTTTGGCTTCACGGAGCTTGTGAAACCGCGGCATCAGCCGGCAGGCTGATGTCTGATGGATTGAAGCCACAAGGCGTCAGTTAAGGCTTGAAGCTTGCTGAGACCTGACTGTGAGTTCCGATCATGTTGGGAAGACCCCTGAAGTTTGAAGGGAATCATCATATCTTCCATCAAAGTGGCCGCAGGAATTCAGTTTTGTCCAAACACAGCTATTCTTGTGAGCTGCAGATTGCAGGCCAAGACACTGGATTCCACTTTGTTCCACATTACCAAAGCATGGTCTGCAAGGCCCTTCAAAGTCTCTTCTTCTTCAGCAATCTTTCTCCTTTCCTGTTGGCACATCTGCTACTAGTAGCCAAGAAAAGCTGGGTCACGTCACGTTCATGTTCTGCTAAATCTGCCCATTCAACCCCATTCAAACACAAGCAGCAGCGTCCTCCTTCAGCTGCTGGAGGAAAAGTTGTCGCTTGTCTTTTTCCTCAGGATCCAAACATCCTGAAAGCCGCTTCACCGCCGCAGCAAAGATGCGAATCTGACCTCGCAAACCTTGGAGATCATCAGATCATCAAGGCATCAGGCTAGAGACATGGAGATGGCTTGTAGATGTTTGTTGGGGTCTCCCAGTTTGGCAAACTTGAATTTGATGCTGTCTTTTTCAAACCCTAAAGGTGGAAACTAATTTCATCTACTCATGACATGGCTGACATGGTTTGAGCCTGAAAGTGTTTCTTCAGGTCCAAGCAACTTTGCATCTTTTGCTGTGTAGCCTCACATGTTGCTGGGGAACAGGCCAAGTTTGGTGGGCAAAGTTGCAGGATGAAATTGCCACTTGAAACAGTCTCTCCAAAGTCTCCAGGAATCTTGTGAAGTTGGAGAAATCTGAAAGCAAGAAACGCAAGCAAATGCATACTCTTTCAACACGTACTTGCAGTTGGGGATTTTGTAACTTAGAAACGGTTCTGTCCACTGTTGCTGCAGTTGCTGCTTCCGCTTCTCATTCAAAAATCAAGAAACGCACCATCACCATCACCACCAGAACATCCGCCAAACGTCCCTTGCCCCAGAAAGGCCAAAAACTGCAACTCCCACTACGTCAGACATCATCAGCCATCATCAGACATCATCAGCCATCATCAGACATCATCAGACATCATCAAACATCATAAAACATCATCAGAATATATACATCTCCCATCATCTCCCAATACTTTCATCATCTTTCATCCACCAAGGCGCATTCAGCTGCCGTTCCACCAAAGTGACTGCTTTCCCGTGGTTTTCATCCGCCCTTCGGAGTTGGACAGCCGCATCCTCTGCGACCAAGCGTGCCTTCAGCAAACCGGCCGACCTCACAGGGTTCACAACAGATTGTCCAATTGTCCAAACATAGGACACCCCAAAAGGTCAAAGCCCAAAACCAGGTCAAGTTCTGGTCAAAATCCAGTGTTTCATCATGTGAAATTTAAGGAGTATACCAGGACGGTTACCACATGAGAAAGAGAAACTGAAGTGGGGGGATGACGGGATTGTCTCAAAACTGGAAGCCACAGACAATGGCCGTAAAATGAGGTTCTCACCAGCATGTAACAACCTTTGGTGCAAGTTTCTCCAAGAAATTAAACATTCAGAGCAACCATTGAAAGACCATGTGTCCAAATCAGAGCTGACTTAGCACCCTAGAAAAAAGAGGAATCATCCAATCAAAGCTGCAGCTGCCTGTTATCAGCCCGAACGATGTCCCTGTTGATATTCAGAATGATTTTGATGAGGCGATGTCTTTCCGTCATCAACGCCTCATCAAGCCGGCCATCTGAAGCCTTTTCCAGAAGTTGGACGCTCTCACTGACAGCATCTAGCTGAGCTGCCTTTTTTGTCAGTTGAAGAACCTATGACACCTATGACACTATACTATATAGTAACAATGTTAGTATAGTGTTTGCTCATCATATTAGAAGCTTTTGCATTCTCCATGGTGTACTGTGTTTGGCGAACCTCGAGTGTTTCATCCATGACATACTCCAGGTGATCGGTTGACACAGACGTGCTCGGTGGAGTCGTTGTGGAAAAAGTTGGACCTGACGCTGAAGGGCCAGAGGCGCCAGTGACCAGCGAATCTCTTGACACCGGATTTGGGAAACATGCTTTACCACAACTGGGTCATACTGGAAACTACCTCAACCCAGGATTTAAAGCTTTTGTTCCTATTCACTTTAAGTATGCCCGAAAAATCCCCAAAGAAAGATATAGGTATATGATATAAGGTCTGTGCAAACCTAAATCTCAAATAAATAAAAATGACAAATAAAAAGTGCAGCTAAAGCAGAAGTTATTTGTAAAATGGCTCATTATCTGATAAGATCTAATAAGTATCTTTTCCTGTTGGATGTCTGTGTGTTGTACAAGGCTCTCCAATGTGCTTCCCCAGTGTTCTGAATGTTGCTTCTCAATTCCTAACACACCTGTGCCAGCCGCGCTCTGCCATGCTCTGCCAAGGAACTAGGTATGTGACTTGTTTTGCTTGTTGCCACCGTGGTGCTTGGTGCATGGATCTTCTCCATCTCTGGTTCTCGAGTGCCCGGAATGAAGATTCGGGGCATGTCTGGGGACGGATCCGACTCTGCGGCTTCGGTGCTGGTGCTCTGCGTTGTCGTCACCACGCTGGCAGCTGTGGTGCTTGTCTCTGGAGGTCCAGTTGGGGGCAAAGGATGTTGCGCAGCAACAGGTACCGGCATTGAATCTGCAGTTCCAAGTGTGCGCCCCGGTGGAGCTTCATGCTCACAGGGTGTTGACTTCTTGGCCACTTGATCTTTCTGATATCCTGGAGTTGCCAGTGGCACATCGTCAAGCTGCATCAAACTTGCCCAGAGACCTCAGATCGTGGCGACTATAAAGGCTATAAAGCTTGGAAACAGCTTGAGTAACTAGAAAATCAATGAACATCTTCATCAATTGAAATCTAACTCATGGGGGCGGCCAAAATTTGCCGGTCTTGGGGCAGGTGGGGTTCTGGATCCAAAACAAACAATGTGCCATGGGGAAGCGGAGACGGGCACCACGGCTCTTGCTGTTCAAAGACTTCCATTGTGGACACGCTGATGGATCTCCTCGGGAGCCTCGGAAGACTCAACTTCCAAAGTGAAGATTTGGTCCTTCCAGGTGTTGCAAAGTGCCATCTTGATGGGCAGAATTGGGCAGACCACAGATGTGTTCATTCTTACCTTTCCAATTCTTTCCATTGTCTGATAACGATTCAAGTTGTCCACGTTCAATCGGTTTCCGGGATACACTGACATACCAATTAAATCCAACTGATGTATGATTGCTCCAGTATCAGTGCGGCGACTCAGAACCAGCCCTTTGCCTGGCTCTCAGGTCTAACAAGAAGGAAAGTGGGCCTAAAGAAAAATGTACAAAAAAAGTGGCCCAAGATGTTTGTCTGAAATGGAGCTATCCAAAGATCCAACAGTTTATCATCATTCTCCCCATTTGAAAAAACCATTGCTTTTTGTACATACCCTCAAATACCCCATTTTCGCGGCAAATAGAGGACATTCCAAAATTTTGTGCTGATTGTTTTCCCCATTAAAACATATATAATGTAATTTTGGTGTGTGTGTATATACACATGTGTATATATATATATAATATGGAGCTTAAATCCTGCATTTATTTTCCCATTTACCCCATTCTGTGACGTGGCTTTTACGTCCTTGACTAAACGGTTCACACGGGTCAGCGCTCTCATGGCACCGTCATACCTTGGCTCCCAGCCACTTGGACTATGATCGTTGGTTACAAAACGATGGTTGTTGTTCATTGATGCTTGTTGCATATATGAGAGATATATACGTATATATACGTATATTATTTATATATATATATATACATTATCATGTTGTTATATAGTTCCAATACTTGTCTATGGCCATTATATTGCTAAGTATTGTTAGACATAGTTGCTATAACTTGCTTTGGTCCTACGACAATATAACATTGAGCTACACACATTCTAACAGCTGCCTCTACAGCAAGGAAATCACGACAGCCTGCTAGATGTCTGAACTGCCTTCCCAACTTTGTGGCACCCCAGTGACAGGGCAACCCTGTAATCAAGATCAGAATTACAATTATTCAAATCACCACGTTTGATGGTTAAACTCCCCATTTTTGATGATTATATGAATCTTTATAAATCCACTTGTTTGATGGAAATCAACTTTTTTGATGGTTTTATAAATCTCAAGTTTTGATGATTTTGCATCTCCAATTTTTGATGGTTCACAAATCAAGCTCGAGTTGCTCATGCCTGGCCTGTCGTGCATGCTCTGTAGCCTCCTCGTGCAACTTGACGCTGGCATTCAGCGCCGCATCGCCCATCACCGCCTCTTCTCGGATCCTCGGCACATCGCATCGCGTCCCTACTTTCAACAGCTCCGCATGTTGATGCCCAAAAATTGCCGCCAGGGAGCCGCTTGACATGTTGATTCCTTAGGCAAAATGGCGAGAGCATTGAAATTAACAAAAAAAACATTGTTGTTCATTGCTGTGTTGCTTCAAATTCATTCACTTGACTTGCCCTAATGTGCAAAATAAACGCCAACAAAAATGCATGTGGCCCACCAACCCCGAAAAAAATGGATGCTGTGGCAAGATTCATGGTTTGCAGAAGTCGCTGCAAGCTGTTCACTTCTTCCAACTTCTTCGGCAGCTTCGGCTGAAGTTGTGCCAGCCAGGTGGAGGCTCTTTCCCTCTTCCGACATGGTCCGCTGCGGCTTGTGAGGTACGTCAGATGTTGGCTCCTGCCGGTTTGGTGATGGGCTATTGGTTGTAGCTCAGGGTGCTGGATGGACCCACAATCCAACGACATTGGTGCAGCAAAGATGAGACAGTCTGTGTTTGACAACCTGTGTGTCAATAGTGCATATGTATATATTATCATGGCTTTTAAACAAATAATGATATAATTACGTGATATATGTAGGCTTTAGATGGTTTCAAACAATCTCAACATGTCTAGCTAGTGCATGCTAGTGCAAAACAGCTGCTGTTGAACCCGTCCTGTTGACCATAGACTTCAGCCGCTCTGCTTCATCCACCGAGACTTGCAGGGTCTCCACCAATCTTTTGGCCAAGAGTTCCAGACTCTCCACCTGCGATACAAGGACCGTCAAGGACATCTTGGATGTAAAGGTTGGATGTGTTAAGGAACAATAACATATTATAACATCATTATAACATCATATAAGCCCATATAGATACATATAGGACAAAACCAATGATCGGACATGGTGACATGATGTTCATTGGGTGTCATGCTATCTGATGCGCATTTCGAACAAACCCGTTGATAGGACACGCCCATTGACCAAGCCCATCATTCTCTCCAAGTCTGGCCTCTCCCAACGTGTCTTTCCGAAGGGTTGCGACATCTGGAGCCACAGATGTGTTGAACACGTGCGGCTTGATGAGGTCAAGGCCTTTGAAGTCGCTCATGATATACCCTCCCGAAATCAAAGGTGGCTGGCAAATCATCCCATTTATGGATGATTCTCCTACCATAAAACCTCCATATTTATGGAGGTAACATTGATGCAACATGCAACCAGATGCAACCTGTAGTGAGAACTCAGATGGTCTCTGTGATCTCGTCCAACCCTTCTGTGGAAGCTCAGCATCATTCAGCATCCCACTTCTGAGAGCATCCAGCAACTCTTGCAAACTCACTGCTTGTCTTGCCTGGAGCAGGATGTCTAGGCTGTCCTTGAAATGTATAGCTTGAAATGGTTCAAAACTCTCTAGGATGAGTCTGTGATCCGAGGCCAATGGAGGCACTACACAGCACCTTGCCCGGCCTTGCCCGTCCGTCGCACGAGCTCTTGTGCACGGAGCAAATCGGAGCGCAATGTTGGTAAAGTTGCTGTTGCAACCTGCAAGAAACAGTTTCAGTGTTGCTTAGCTCGACAGCTGAGGGCTGTGAGGAACATCAATTATATGCAGAATTTGCATGAATTTGCGTGCGTCGCCCTCAAGGTAAACGTGCCTCGTTGTCCCAAAACCACTTCAAAGGACACTACTGCGAACAGTACAAGTCTGACTGTCAGACCAAGAATTTTGTTTAGCGAAACGGCACATATGTCTCTAGAATTCATCGAGATACGGGCGAAGTGTTCTCTACATGGCATCTGATCAGAGAGAATCTGGGACCAACAACTGACATTCAACAGCTGATTCGTGGAGGGCATTGGACTTCCAAGCCGACATGTTTGGACTGACTGAAAGGAACTGAAGGATTGCCCTAGCGTACACAGCGGGAGTGCTTCACAAGGCATTTTGCGGATCGGAAAACAAAAAATCAGCACGCTTTGAAGTTTGAGGCTGCACATGTAATCTTCAGAACTTGCATGAACGGTTTTGTCACTGTTTTAAAAACAAATCACAAGACATACTAAAAGCATCTCGACAGTACAACCGTCACAAAGAATAGCATTCAAACGAACATATAGATATGGCGCTATGATCCACTAACTGAGTTCGTTCCTGCTTCTACAGCCGTTGCCTCTGCAGAGACACAGGAGCTGCCGACCAACAACAACCACAGTCCGAAGAGACCCATTGCAAGTCCACGCCGCGGCAGCATGCCATCAGTGTCAAAATATATTGTTGAGGTCGAACTTGCCTAACAAAATCCGTTTGGTTTCGGGAAAACTCATGAAGGTCATTACCATGTTCAAGTGATGTTTGAATCAAGTTCCATGGGTTAGAGCATAACAAAGTATGCAAGTATGACTATGAATTCGCCAGAAATGCATATGGTGGGTTCGGTGGGGCATGGGATTTCTGCCCCTGCAACCAAAATGCGGCGGAGTTGAAAACAACAAGCAGCACTAACCGTCAACCAGAGCGAAACACTTAAAACAACGCAGGTTCTCTACAGCGAAAATCAACCATGTTCTGAAGGTTGTGGTTGTGGTTGTTGTGGTTGTTGTGGTTGTGGTTGTGGTTGTGGTTGTGGTTGTGGTTGCGGTTGCGGTTGCGGTTGCGGTTGTTGTTGTTGTTGTTGTTGTTGTTGTTGTTGTTGTTGCTGTTGCTGTTGTTGTTGTTGTTGTTGTTGTTCTGGCTGCCCATGATGACGATGACAGTGATAACGAAAGACGAGAACGCCTTTTGAAGCTACAGAACGCCAAAGTGCCACCGAGCAGCTGTCCAGATCATTAAAACTCTGCACCGTCGCAGGGATGAAAGAAAATTTGCTGGACCTCAGCCGTCAAGGACGAACTACTGTTGGGTGTACAGGTGAATAAAAGGCTGTGTATATTTTGTTTGATTTATGGTCAATATATATATATATAGTTATATAATTATATAATATATATATATATTACATATATATTATCTACAGTAGTGTAAATCATTGTAAATCAAGGTATGTGTGTGCACACTAGTACTAAGGAAAAAAACATGGAACATCATGGAACAATCTGTCCATCGTATTGATACCATAATGATTCTCACTATATGTCAGTACAAAACATAAGTGCCGCACGAAGATGGTTCGTAGCGGCACTTCGTTCCTGGCCGCGATTTTTGATTCAACTCACCCCAGCTTGGTGACCCCCCCTTTTTTGCCATTTTAGGGAGCGAATCTTAACCAATCTTAACCACCAACAATCACTACCTAGAGGGCATATTCACAATCATGACTCATAACCATCGAATATTGGGGATGTTCAGCCAGATATTTGTCTGGAAAATATTGGAATATCCCTATTCCACGGGTTACGAGCCGAACAATTCCCCTAATAAAACTGCAGTTTGTGTCTCCCCAAGCTCAGACACACCAGTCACCCAAGTGTGCCAAGTGCAAGATATATGTGATGTGTATAAGATAGTTGGACAATTGGAGAGTTCGTTTCCTTCTTCCAGTTGGATGCTTTCAGGGAGCCATGACGCTAGAGAATCCGCATTTGGCAGGTCACACTCTGGTAGTCAAACATGGAAACACATGGAAATGCTAAATGGAAACGCATGGAAATTCTAAATCATAAATCATCCTACTATGATGTTCCTCTGAACCGTGCCCTAGCCTTTGCTTTTTCCCACATTTCATAGTAAGCAATGTCCTGTTTTGTTGTGACAAGGGGTGCCGCAAAATTGCCCTGCACCAGTGTGGTGACCTTTGTCCCAAGACTACCGACCACCAAAGACAGCGACTTACGATGACTTACCCAGTGTTGCTTGAATCCCTATCTCTGATGATTCGTCAAAACATGTTCATGATCCCAATTTTGGATAATTTTGGCATGTATGATTCCGCTACACCTTCAGTCTGGAAAATCTCTGATGGATAACTTGGATCACTTGGATCACACATGCAAAATCCTCCATCTTACTGTGCTTGAATAACAGTGAATAATGAATTCATATATTATATATTCTTAATTTATTTCCTTCAAATCCCCATGTTCCTCATCTTTCATCCCGATCCCGGCATCCACGCTCCACCCCTTCGGCACCGGGAACCAGGAGCCGCGGCGCCGGCATCAGCGTGGTGGGGGACTGGTCAGACATGGGAGTGCCTGGTGTGCCCACCTCAGTCACCTGCCGAAGGGTGATCGCATGGAGTCTATCCTGTGAAAATGTCACGGGGAAGCCTGAAATCTGCATGGTAAAATCAATGCTGCAAAAAGAACAGGTCTTTTTCTCACCAGATTTTGTTCACCAGTGGAAGAGGTTGATGGGGGAGAAAGGCTCAGAGAAATTGACTGTCAAATGTGGATTCTAATTGCCAACAACAAATGGTTGTTGACCCGCCATACCTATGGTGAGATGGCGACAAATTTGGATGTATATAAACGGTTCTGGACGATTTCGGGCCATGCCACAGAGTGACCGTCTGCCTTGGTCTTTTGCGTTCTGAAGCTCTTGGCTTTGTTACGTGCCTCGGGTTCTCAAGAGAATTTGACAGCTTCAAATTGTTTTCGTTCAGGAACCTCAACCGGAGCCCTGCTCAATCTGACTTCTATTGAACATGCCAGATTGAAAGCTCGACAGGAAAGCAACTTTATCTCTGAACCCCTCAGTGCCTCAATGGTTCGAGAAACTCTGTTGGAGTGGATCTGGCTTCGTCTACCGCAAAGGGGTACGTGTCAAACCCCGGTACTCCGGTTCGAACATCAAAACAGCATCCCTTCCATTCACATCGAATATATCAAGAGCCTTGAATGGTTTGTGTCCATGCCTCCATGCGTACTACATTTGTTCTATGCAAAATAAAATATAAATACCCTGTGGTAAGTCAACATAGACCCTGAATGCCCTGAATCACCCATTTTTAGTGGTTTCACTCGTCTTGCAACAACTATCGGCAGGTTCGTCATCTTAACTTACTGGAAGGTAATATCAACAACCCCCAGCCATTTTCCCACCTTGTCGTCTTCTTCAGTCTTCTTCTGCTCCTGCTCTCGCTCCCGAGCTTCTAATTCATTGACTCTCTTTTGAAGTTTCTCCAGCCTTGGGAAGGACCCACTCATCGGCCAATTCTAAGGGCAGGACAGGAACTCCTGGTTGTTGGTTTCAACCGATCCAACGGTATGAATGCCAATGAAGACTATCATCGAATCGGTTGAATGGTGTTGAATGGGGAAAAAAAAACGAAAGGCACCTGTTGGTTTTCTCCCCATCTCTATCGGTAAATACCCACATGATCTGGTAGATTCATGCCCCAAGTAGTGTCTGCTAAATAGCTAAATACTCAAACTGGCAAAGATCTCCATTTCTGATCATTTCTGGTGGTTTCAGCTATAAAAATTGAAATCTCCAGATTTTGGAACGCACCGGTGTATATATATATATATATATACATAGCATTACGCAACTACCAGCATCGTTGGTCTCAGAACCTGGCTCTTTTGCCTTCTCGTCGGCCTCGGCCTCCCATGACTTTGATTCATCTGATGATCCCGAGGATCGGAATGCTATTCCCTCCTAAATCTGATTGACTTGGCCATTTTTTGAGGGGGGTGAGTATACAGTGAGTATATCCTCCCCTTCAAACCATAGTCCAATAGGGGCTGGGCTTGCTGGACTATGTCAGAATCATGGCAGCTCCAACGCACGTTGAGCAAATGAGTCATTTTACAAAACATGCCACCGCAGTCCCACTAATATGATGCATCCACTCTTTCAAGCACAAATCCATACAAATCCTCAAGTAACTTCACCTGACCATGACCTCTTCAGTTTGACTATGTTTCCTATGGCTCAATCATGCGAAATCATCTAAAATGATCTGCAACCTGCTAGATTGGTCATATGCAACAAAGATCCCCAAATAGGCTAACCACCCCCCGCAAACAACTGAAACAACAACTGGCACCTGCGGATACCCGAAGCCACTTGGCCTCGGAGGCCTGAAGAACATTGAAAAAAGATGGGTCTGTTGATGGAACAGAGTATGAATAGTAGCCACTAATTAATCACTAGCCATCATCCATCAATAATGGATGAAACCAGAAAATAGGATCTCAATTCCTACAAATTGACAGAAAAATAATTTACCATCAGCCATTATCTGAGTGGAAATTGAGCGTTCTATCCTTTTGGGCGCTATATAAGATGGGGTTAACCATGGACTATTTAGGGGTAAAACTGTATAACTTGGTTTTCGACACAAACATTGAGGAACAAAATCATGGGGATGTCGACACGGGAGATTCCCCAGTTGACACCGAAAGCACCAAAGGTGACCGGTTCATCAATGGGTTTCCAAGGTCAATATGGCCATGGAGCAAAGCTTTGGTACAAGTATCCTGGTAGAGAGATCCCAAAAAACAAACAGAATGATCTATGCATGTTATGTGATGTTCATCAAACATTTCTGGAAAGGAATATTTGATGTATTAAAAATGTATTCAACCTGAAGTGGGGCTTTCTGATTTGGTGACCCACATCCAAATTGATTTATCCCCAAACGGCTTTGTGTCTCGGCTGCGCTCTGCTTAGGCTCCTACATTCCTCCCTTTGGAATAGCTGTGGCATTGGCTCCAGCCTGTGAAAATCCGCAGTGTGGGTCTCTTGGCAAAGGGATGGTGTGGAAAATCATGGCTGAAGATGAAGGACACATAAATAGGTCAATAAAGCAACATGCAGTATTAGGATGTACTAGGGCCGGTGAGAAAAATCAACAACCGCGCGCCTCTCCATTTCGGGGTGTGCCTCCTCCTTTTCTGGGAGTCCCGTTTCTGGGAGTGCCATTTCTAGGAGTACCATTTCTGGGAGTGCCAGCAGTTGGAGTACCTGGCCAGGCTGATGGCGAGCCAAGACACATATTGCGTAGAATCCTTCACCAAATAAAAGCCCTGCGGCGCACCATTCTCCATGGGCTTTCGTTTCGACTCGGCGGAACGCCTTCTGAACAGCCAATCAAAGTGTAAAGAATCTGAGCTGTAGAAGATTCATATCATATCCTCTCTATTGCCTTCCCATTGGTCCATTCCTGTTGTTTCTATGTGCACTTCAACAGGTGGTTGCACCACGATCAACGTCACCTGCCTTCCGGAGTTCAGCCAAGGCTCCCTTGCAGATTTTCGGTGTGGATCTATTTTTCCATAGATTGAAGGTTCCAATATGATTTCATTCGACAAATATAAATATATAATAGTAATTCTATATGTTATATATAATTATATATATATATATATCATATCATTATAAATCTATTTATATATAGTTCATGCCCTTGCATCAAAACAAGTCTTCCAATGATTTCCAATGCTTGTCCTCTCGGATAGGTGTGGATCTAGTCTGCATCTTAGGGAGGACAACAAACCTAAGCCAAGCAAAAACTTATGATATGCTCTGTCTCTACTATCTTTGTGGCCCGGCTGAATGCACGAGCTCATGTGAAATTGTTGCTCCCGAAGGTGTCAGGCAGGAGACTTTAAGAGCATCTATCAGTAGTCGTGTAATGTTGTGTATATAATATAAAATACTTCGAATCCTCCTACAATCCTACTACAGTACATGCTTATTCTGTCCGCGAAAATATGGACTGCGGTATACGAAAATAACTCAGTAAACTCCGTAAACCATCACGATCACCGCTATCACCATGACGATCATCCTCCGGTGCAATGGCCCGGCCTGAGAGCATTGCTGGCAGTCAGCCTGGATGACTGACTCACACAAACCTCAGGAGCCGCGCCGCAACGGGCAGTCGCAGTCCATCTGTAGGCACTCTGGGTTTCCCCACAAGCCGCTTGCAAAAGTTCCTGGCATTCTTCACATATCTTCAGATACTTAGAACTTAGAACATCAGAATTTTGGAACATGAACAACAATACTCTGTGGCGCTTCGGTGTGAGCCTAAGAATTGCTATGAGACTCCGCAGCTTTAGTGATTTGGATCATTGAGAACAACGTATAGTATAGTACTATCATGTACTATCCATTCGTACAGTTTCATGTGAGAAGAAGAAACATCATCTGGATCTGCTCAAGGGAACAAAACGACATTTGATGGATTATTCCCTATTCGGATTCCCCCGTTCTGGTGGAGATTAGCCCTTAAGGGGAAAGAACAACCATCAATTCAGCACATCCAGGTGAATCCGTGGCGTTCCTGGCTGTCTCTGAAAACTTCTGAATCGTCTCGCCCAAGCCTTGGCGGCGAATGTGACTCAGAGCCAGGAGAGAAGGGTGTGCATGAAACATGTTAGAATACATTGCAACAACATGTATCGGTACTAGTATATACCGTATATACCTGCAATATACTATATATTCCACATGTGCACGCTGCATACCAGTGGAAATCAAATATATGACACATTCCTATACAATCATACATACATACACATAGATGCGTGTTGTATGAAGTTACATGTCTTATAATTCCAAACTTGCCAAATGTAATAATTACTGGCTTCCTACACCTACTTCCCGAGTCTTCTGAGCTTCACACCGAAGAGACCCAAGCCCTGCGCGGCAACGCTGGAGGTGTCTGTGAAGTCCAAGCGACCTTCGATCCTCGTTGAGTGCCGTTGAGTTTCAATCATTTGGCCCCAATATATGCCATGCACCAGGCATTGACAATATAAGGATGTTTATCCTAGTAGGAATGGAATCTATATTTTTTAGTCATTTCCGATATCTATATCCGATCTTATATCCAGCCCATTTGACGGGAAAGTAAGAGCGTAAATCCAGAACATCATTGATGTGGAGGAGTCAATTCCACTCTATTGGCCAAAATTCTCAAGGCACGGGGAAGCACAAATGAGACAGCCACTTTTAGTAGTAAACATGATTTACTGCTTCGATTGTGCCCACATATTTAGTACCAAAACACACCATACCATCTCATGATAGATTGTGCCCATATCAATAGCAGTGTGCAATGCGTGCAAGCATGTTTTTTTTTTTGCGGGATCCTGAAGAGAATTTCAGATCTCTGGCCATAAGAAGTCAGAGAAAAAGCGGCAAAAAATGATTTAAACTGGGATAACACGATATCATGAATTATATCGCCAGATACCTGGGATCCACCATGTTTCATGTTGCGACTATGCCAGGAACCAAAGTAAAGACGACTTATCTAAACCTGCCATCAATATCGCTGCAGATCTTCAGCCCAAAGCTATGGATGTTGGATGATGTTGGCATGTCTGAGTGTCTGGCATCAACCTCTGATCCAGCTCATTTCGCTTGTTCAGGAACGGATGCTTCCCACCGAAGATGATCATGTACCTGTTGGCCAGTGGAAAACTTCAAAGAGATTTCCCGTGAGACACAATGGCACGATCTTTTCCTGTGCAACTATATAGAACATCTTAGAACAATGTGCTTCCATGTTGCAAAATGAAAGCAACATGTTTTGGCCGTGAGATGCTTTGGTCTTCTTTGGTCTTCTTTGTTCAGGGCAAGTTTCTGAAATTGTAACAGCGCCACACGGTCGGATTGAACTTACTTAACCGCTGCTCAGGCCCTTTTTGGTCCAACTGTATCCTTCTGCAGAAGACAAAGCGTCGCTGGACTGAAACGTCTGACTGACCACGAGATGCTCGTGCCCTGCATGCGTTCAAAATCATGATCTTCCGACCCCATCATGAAGACCACCCTTGGCTGAGACCCTACTGGTCAAGATAGCAAGGCAATCACACATGCGTTTGCACATTTTGAAGGCACGCACAGGGCTCAAGAAACTTGATAAAAATCCATCTAATTTTGACATAACTTGATACATTTCTACTACAGTTGCCTTCCAGCCGGTGCACGGCATCAGGCTGTGACCAAGACCTTTTCTTTCACAGAAGCTGCAGCATCTGCCTTCCTGTCGCCAAAGGCGAACTCGCAGGCCACTTTGCTGCCATCATAGACATTCGTCTCTGCAGCCTGGGTAGTCGCCACATGGGATGAAGGGATGGGGTGAGGATGGGGCCCGGTGGGGATGGGGTGGGATGTGGTTTTAGAACATGAGTTTCCCATATGTGGCAATTTGTATATATTTTTTATAACATAGTCACAGGATGGGCTATGAAATTGCCCTGTATGTTCAGATCTCTTCCCATTCCCATCTGGGATTGCCTGATCATAGGGTAACCCCAAAAGTTGATGGTTTATCATCATTTCCCCCCTCAAGAAATTGTAATTGTATGGGTTGTAAGGGGAAATCTGCAAGAAACCATTATAAGTGATGGTAAAAACCATGGTTTCCTGTATGAACAGCAAGATTTTTCCTTACACCAACCTATTGATTCCCACCTTCATGATGCATTCGTTCATCAGTCGGAAAAGCGGTGAGCCCCGCTCGATGAGCTGATGCAGCTTTGCCACTGCATGACTGACCTGATTTGTTTCTTCTCACAGGAGAATGAAGCTGCGAAAATAGTGGCAATCATCAGCAATAATCAATCGATAATTATGTGCCATTGATTGTTCATTTGAAAGTTATCAACAAGTATCATCCACTATCATCAAATTCAAATATTGAGTTTGCATGAATGGTCTCATGAACAACTGGCAAGTTTGATTAAGTTCAACAACCATTGCAAATAATCCAACTACTGCATGTAGATCATTCGGAGTCTGCAAAATTGATGTTTGTCCCCAAATGATGTATAATAAACCTTCACATCTCATTTATTGGTTCCACTTCTCCACTTGAATTTCTGTCTTTCTGATTCAAACCCCCTAGTGCAAAAAATCTGAAGCTTCAGTATTGGTCAGTATTGGTGGCTAAATTATGATAAATTCGAGTTTTTCAATGTCCACTTGTTCTTAAAGGTTAACATCCACGTTTGGGGTAGGTTGAATCCATCATTTCTAGATGGTAATCCCATCATTTCTGATGACTCAGATCCCATGTCTTTGCTAGTTAATACCTCCCTCCTTCAACGACTCCAGGGTTGCTCCCATGTAGGAATAGAATTGCCTATTTTTTACCCCGCCTTTGTCTTGGATTTGCTTCAGATGGCAAAAGGTAAATAGCTCACACAGGGTAACTCTTGTCTCCTCATTTTATAGGGATTATGGATAGTCCTAGCTCCAAATGCCTCTCCTCACCTCTGGAGAGCTTCCCGCTCCCCTCAATTGAGGTGTGACCCAAAAAAACCTACACTTTTAATTCGCAGCTAGAAGGAAAAAAAAAACATATGGCCATGATTCTCCCAGAAAAGAGCCCCATGATATTCCCATTGACTCAGAAAACCCCCCCCAACAGTCGCGAGCGTCGCCTCCCGACACTCCACCGAGCCGTCACCCAGCTCCTGCGCGCGCACCGCGCTGTGCGCCTCATGTGCTCCGACACGGCGGATGTGAAGCTTGGGAACCTCGGCGCCGCAAGGGAAAGCCATAGGAAACGCATGGGAAGCCCGTGGGAAATTCCAAACTTGACATGGATTTAAGTTGGTGATTTTTGTTGGATTTGGGGCGTTGATGGATGAAATATGATATCAGCTGGATATCATATTGATATGTTCGCAGAATGACCAACAACCAACAAGGATACTTGATTGTGATAGAATGGGGATTTCAACAAACAAATTAATGATACGCGTTATCTTAAAGGTAGCGCTAATCTACCAGCAGCTCGACCCTGAGAATAACGCCCTTTTTTGCGGGAAGAAAATGGCTTGCAACCCAATGAAATGGCAAGGTCTATGTTCGTTGAGGCGATAGCAGAGGGAACATGTAGGAACTACCTTGCCACTAAGATCCTTGGTAGATCTTGGTAGAAATGATGTCCATATGTGTCCCCAATGACTAAAAGCAGAAATGCTAGTTGAATGGGTGGTAGAAACATGTAATCATGTAGAAACTCACCATCGGGCCAGCGGTTTCCCATGGTTTACAACATAGCTACTGGCGACTGGGATCTAACAGTAAACGAGTATGTTGCACCCAGAACTTGTCGCTGTTTATCCACTGGTCCAGGTATGCCAGGTGCACTTGGTGCCAATTTCGCCCAAGCTTAGCCAGTTGCTGGATCTACAAATGATCTCCACGCGTGAGGACATTCCTTGATCAAAGTAAAATGAAACACTGAAACTGAGAACTGCAATGGAGAAATAGTATAATAGTTGTCTTGGTGTCTGCATCATCCATCCCAATCTCCCAATCCATCCGGTTGTCCCCAATGCTCAGCCGGGCAGCTGGGAAGAATGCCAGCTCCGATGGCTTAGTGACCAACACATCCACTGCACGGATCACAAGGTCAGTGCACCTGAAGGCTGCGAAGTGACTGTCAAAGCGGAAGAGCGTCACTGCCTCCGTGGTTTTTGGCGGAATGTCATGGAATGTCCAGTCGGAAGGGAGAAAACAGACATCGGGTTTTTCCTTTGATGGTCCCAACCATGTTGTATCAGGAAGCCACTTGTACTAAGACTAGTAGACTAATGTGCATCTTGATGTGCAATCTTACGCAAGAAGCGGGTGCCACCAAGCCTAAATGCGCCAAAAGTCTCGGAGTATCTGAAGTTGCGTTCCTTTCCCCACTCACACAGCAACATGGGAGGCGCCTTCCAATCGGCAGGCTCCTCCAACTTATCCAAGGCTTCCTTCTTACAAAGGGCGACGGTTCCCTCGTTGCTGGTGACTTGGTGAAATTCCAAGCCCAAAGCCTGGCAGGCGAAAAATGTTTCAAGTTCGCCAAAAGTGGGGGTCAATCCACAAGAATTCAATGGATTGGTGAATGGGAAAATTTACAGGAAACCATGGATTTTCCCATGAAATAGAGGGGGGTTCCTGTAAATTTTCCCTTAAACCAATCCAGTGAAGAATGTCCTGAAAAGCAACATGCACTATAGCATAGTATGAGAGTTTATCCATCAAAGCTTCTGAATCATTGTTTCGCTGACAGACACTACAGAGGCCAGGGGGAGGCAGGAAAGCTAGCAGGGCGCTACGAATGTGATACCCCGGCCCCAGACTGTTCAGCTGATGACGATGATAGTGGGCACGAATGATGATGGCTGCAATGCTGATGATGATGATGATGATGATGATGATGATGATGCTGGTGGTGGTGGTGGTGATGATGACGACGACGCGGAGGAGAATGATGATGACAGTGCTCCCAAGGAAGATGAAAATGAATAAGGTAAAAATAAAAAAGTAGAAACCTGTAACGTTCCCCCAAACCACCGACCACTGGGGGATTGAACGGGATATAAATTTGAAGGTTTCAGGGAATCCAGCGGTCCTGCTATCTGCGTATTCCTTGCTAAAGCAAAAGCGACTTCAGCTAGCACAAGCTAGCCTTCGTGCCAAAACAACATGAGGTGAATGGCAAAGATGATCTCAAGGAATCCAAATTTGACAACTGCAGCAACCCGCCCCCAGAAGAGCCTGCAACTTGGCGGTGATGGCATCTGCGATGTGTGCGTGATCACCGCAGTTCAGGTAGATTCGGATACCTTCAAAACTTCAAAACTCTAAAAAAACTGTTCCCATTGCCCGTCCAAGATCGAAGTCTGAAACATTCTGAAACCACAGGACACATAAAATGTTCTGCATGAAGTAAGACAACTTCCATAGAACCCCAACGAATGCTCTGTCAGCCGCAAGTAAATCTCCTTGCAAGCAGAGAGGCGTTTTTCTCGCAGCAGGCCAGCAATGCCTGTGACGCGCACAGGTGGAAAACGCGGTATCTGTAAATGAAATTCAAACCTTCCAAGAGCATCCATTAGCTAAAGGCTACATGCAAATTCAGACTGGGACTGCGAGATTTAATGTTTGATGCAATGCAATTCAAATGAAGGTAATGTTGTTTTCTGGTTCAAAAACAGGGTACCCTGTGAGCATCAAAATAGTTTGTACATGGATAACGTCCATCCTCCATATATGGCAAAGTGGCAAAGTGTATTCATATATGCATGATATATATATATATATGGGATTTGATCAAAATTCCTGTTTCCGGGAACGGCCATTCTTCACGAATAAAAATGTTACTTTCGCGAAACTGTCGCGATCTCCATGTTTATCTTTCGCGGAACCCATGTTGGGCAACAATGCCTCTTCTTCTGGAGATTCATTCGTCACCTACCAAAGCACGCCAAATAATNTCGCGATCTCCATGTTTATCTTTCGCGGAACCCATGTTGGGCAACAATGCCTCTTCTTCTGGAGATTCATTCGTCACCTACCAAAGCACGCCAAATAATCACGGATCACTTCTTAATAGCCTTGTAAAATCTTGTAAACATGCAGCTAGCATCACGGGATCCCTTCTCAGGGCGGATTGTTGCTGACTAGGCACTCTTTTTTGCAAGGCTACCTGGACCACCCCCTTCAAAATCAA
>BGPT01000834.1:71298-81954 GCA_003297045.1 Symbiodinium sp. clade C Y103 | reverse complement strand
ATCGTTCTAATAGGCACCTTTTTCGCGTAAAAACCTTTTTGATACGGGCCCATCAACCAAACGCAAAGTTTCCGCTACCGGTCCATTAAGCAAAACAAAGCGTTCCGTTACCGGCCCATTAAGCAAAACAAAAGGAATCCTCAAGAAGATGTTTTCATATCATTCTAAGATGCACCTATTTTTTTACCGGCCCATCAGCCAAACGCAAAGATTCAGCTACCGGTCCATTAAGCAGAACAAAGCGTTCTGTTACCGGCTCATTAAGCAAAACAAAGCGATACCGAACCATGACTTCTAACCATTGGGAATCAACAGTTCCTTGCACTGGTAAAGTATTGCTTTTCAGGTTGGGAACCATGAGTTTCAACCTTTGGGAACCGGCAGTTCCTTGCATTGGTAACCTCTGGTTCCCAAGTTGGCAACCAAGAATTTCAATCGTTGGGAACCGGCAGGTCCTTGCAATGGTAACCTCTGGTTCTCAGGTTGGGAAGCATGAGTTCCAACCTTTGGGAACCGGCAGTTCCTTGCATTGGTAACCTCTGGTTCCCAAGTTGGCAACCAAGANAAGCATGAGTTCCAACCTTTGGGAACCGGCAGTTCCTTGCATTGGTAACCTCTGGTTCCCAAGTTGGCAACCAAGAGTTTCAATCGTTGGGAACCGGCAATTCCTTGCAATGGTAACGTCTGGTTCTCTGGTTGGCAATCATGAGTTCCAACCTTTGAGAACCGGCAGTTCTTTACAATGGTGTCCTATGGTTCCCAGGTTGGCAACCATGAGTTCCAACCTCTGGGAACCGGCAATTNCCTTTGAGAACCGGCAGTTCTTTACAATGGTGTCCTATGGTTCCCAGGTTGGCAACCATGAGTTCCAACCTCTGGGAACCGGCAATTCCTTGCAATCGTGCTGCGGCAGTGATTTTTTTGACTGTTAGGCGTGGAGGAAATAAAAATCAGAGTGCCATGCCAAAAGGGAACTATTCATACGGAGGCGCGCGCGTTCATCAACAACTGCCGCGTCTTACAGATACGCAATTTGATGCCGGCCCATTAAGCAAAACAAAAATGTGTAAAGAACATGTTTTCNGGAGGCGCGCGCGTTCATCAACAACTGCCGCGTCTTACAGATACGCAATTTGATGCCGGCCCATTAAGCAAAACAAAAATGTGTAAAGAACATGTTTTCATATCGTTCTAATAGGCACCTTTTTCGCGTAAAAACCTTTTTGATACGGGCCCATCAACCAAACGCAAAGTTTCCGCTACCGGTCCATTAAGCAAAACAAANATCGTTCTAATAGGCACCTTTTTCGCGTAAAAACCTTTTTGATACGGGCCCATCAACCAAACGCAAAGTTTCCGCTACCGGTCCATTAAGCAAAACAAAACGTTCCGTTACCGGCCCATTAAGCAAAACAAAAGGAATCCCCATCAACCAAACGCAAAGTTTCCGCTACCGGTCCATTAAGCAAAACAAAGCGTTCCGTTACCGGCCCATTAAGCAAAACAAAAGGAATCCTCAAGAAGATGTTTTCATATCATTCTAAGATGCACCTATTTTTTTACCGGCCCATCAGCCAAACGCAAAGATTCCGCTACCGGTCCATTAAGCAGAACAAAGCGTTCTGTTACCGGCCCCATTAAACAAAACAAAGCGATGCCGAACCATGAGTTCTAACCATTGGGAATCAGCAGTTCCTTGCACTGGTAAAGTATTGCTTTTCAGGTTGGGAACCATGAGTTTCAACCTTTGGGAAGCGGCAGTTCCTTACAATGGTAACCTCTGGTTCCCAGGTTGGGAAGCATGAGTTCCAACCTCTGGGAACCGGCAGTTCCTTGCAATGGTAACCTCTGGTTNGGCAGTTCCTTACAATGGTAACCTCTGGTTCCCAGGTTGGGAAGCATGAGTTCCAACCTCTGGGAACCGGCAGTTCCTTGCAATGGTAACCTCTGGTTCCCAGGTGGCAACCATGAGTTCCAACCTCTGGGAACCGGCAGGTCCTTGCAATGGTAACTTTTGCTTCACAAGTTGGCGACCATGAGTTCCAACCTTTGAGAACCGGCGCTTCCTGACAATCGTAACCTATGGTTCCAAAGTTGGGACGCATGAGGTCCAATATCTGGGAAACGGCAGCTCCTTGCAATGCTCTTGCGGCAACGACTTTTTTTGACTGGCATGCGTGGAGAAAAAGAACATCAGAGCGTGATGAAAGTAGGAACCTAATCATATGGAGGTGCGCGCGTTCATTAAGGATTGCCGCCTTACAGGTACGCAATTCGATGCCGGCCCATTAAGCAAAACAAAAACGTTGTAAAGAACATGTTTTCATATCATTCTAACATGCGCCTTTTTCGCGCAAAAAGCATTTTGATACGGGCCCATCAACCAAACGCAAAGGTTCCGCTACCGGGCCATGAAGCAAAACAAAGCGTTCCGTTACCGGCCAATAACAACAGATATTCTAAAGAAGATGTCTTTATATCATTCTAAAATGGACCTTTTTGCGTCCAAAAACATTTTTATACCGGCCCATCCGACAAACGCAAAGATTGCGCTACCGGTCCATTCAGCAAAACAAAGCGTTTTGCTACCGGCTCGATAAGCAACACAAAGCGATACCGAACCATGAGTTCCAACCTTTGGGAATCAGCAGTTCCTTGCAAGGGTANTACCGGCTCGATAAGCAACACAAAGCGATACCGAACCATGAGTTCCAACCTTTGGGAATCAGCAGTTCCTTGCAAGGGTAACCAATGGTTCCAACGTTGGGAACCATGAGATCCAACCTTTGGGAACCGGCTGATAACCTCTGGTTCCCAGGTTGGTGACCATGAGTTCCAACCTTTAGGAACCGGCAGTTCCTTACAATGGTAACCTCTGGTTGCCACGTTGGCAACCATGTGTTCCAATCTCTGGGAATTGGCAGTTCCTTGCAATGGTAGCCTCTGGTTCCCAGGTTGGGAAGCATGAGTTTCACCTTCTGGCAACCAGCAGTTCCTTGCAATGGTAACCAATGGTTCCAAGGTTAGGAACCATGAGTCCCAACTTCTGGGAACCGGCAGTTCCTTAATGGTAACCTCTGGTTCCCAGGTTGGGAAGCATGAGTTCCAACCTCTGGGAACCGGCAGTTCCTTGCAATGGTAACCTCTCATTCTCAGGTTGGGAAGCATGAGTTCCAACCTGTGGGAACCGACGGTTCCTCACAATGGTAACCTATGGTTCCTAGGTTAGGGCGCATGAGTCGAATGTCTGGAAACGGGACTTGTTTGAAATGGCGAACCTACAGTTCCAAGATTGGAAAGCATGATTTCAATCCCGGGGAACCAGCAGTTCATTGTAATGGTAACGAATGGTTCCAAAGGTTTGAAGCATGCATTCCAATCTGTGTGAACCGGCAGTTCCGTGCAATGGTAACCTCTGGTTCCCAGGTTGGGACGCATGAGTTGCAATTTCTGGGAACTGGCAGCTCCTTGCAACGCTATTGCGGCAATGACATTTTTTGACTGGCATGCGTGGAGAAAAAGAACATCAGAGCGTGATGAAAATAGGAACCTAGTCATATGGAGGCGCGCGCATTGACGCGGCATGAAAAAGCGTCTCTGAAATCTTTTCTATCTGGGGTCTATGCTGGTGTAATTAATGCCTTTTTACTGTATATAAAGAAAATCTTAAGTTCACTTAAAGCCAACCAAAACAATGCAGGAAATCGAATTTCAGGTGACCTCACCAGCAAAGGTCAAACAGTGCAAAGTCTTGGGCGCGCATGCAGCAGCATTCAAATCATAAAAGTCAGAAGTTGCAGTATTGAGACACCTCCTTCAAACATGACCGTTGTCAGTGGCTGCGTCTTGCGTTTCCCAGCATAAACATAGTCATGGTCTGCCTCTTTGCCTGCCCCTCTGTGTTGTCTGTGTACGTGCAGCTCTTTGGTCCCTCTGACAGCAAGCGGCAGGAGCCAGAACCAAGGCTGCACAGGTTTCCAATTTCTGCCCTCTCAAATTCTCTCAAGCTCCCTGCGCTGAGCCCCGCACCATGCAAAGGCATCGAAACCTAACACTTGCCCCATGAGTGTCACTGTGCACTGGTGCAGGGACGTGAAGGCTCCATGAATTAGTAAAGCTGGGATCTATGGAGGTCATAAGAATCATGGTTTCAAACTTTTGCATACATTTCAATTTCTGTCTATGTCTACATCCATATCTTATTACTTAGATCATCTCAGATCCAATCCAGGAATTCCTGTTACATGCGTATCTGCCTACCTGCCTGCCTATAGTACCGATCTTTCGATCTGTCGGTTCATCTACGCGTCCGTGGGTGTCTCTATAAATCTATTGATCTGTTGATCAATACGTCTATATCATCTGCGATTTATCTATCTGCCAAACAGCCTATCTTTCCACCTACAAGTAGATATTATCTTTCTATATCTTTCTAAATACTCGCTCAAGCGGTTTATCCATAGTACACAATCTAATCTTGACTTGGGGCTGCATAAAACCCCACAAAATTTTAAATTACCCGAAATCGCGTTATCGTTTTTGTTACTCTTACCGTTTTCTCAGGTGGTGAGATCTGTGTTAGAAATGTGAATTTTCCAGCTTTCTGTGGGTGTGAAAGCATCCTTGGTCGAAAGTCAACAGATGTAATCTGTTCCTTTCATTTCCTTTCATTGCCTTTCATTTGCATTCATTTCCTTTTATTTCGCATTCCTTTTATTTTCCTTTCATTTCGCATTCATTTCCTTCCATTTTCCTTTCATTTCCTATTCATTTCCTTTCATTTTCCTTTCATTTTCCTTTCATTTCGCATTCATTTCCTTTCATTTTGCATCCATGTCCTTTCATTTTGCATTCATGTCCTTTCATATTCCTTTCACTTTCCTTTCATTGTCCTTTCATTTCCCTTCATTTTGCATTCATTTTATCCATTTTCCGTCGCTATGTATCAAACATACAGGTCTTCGAAAGGATTCGAAAGGTGATATGCTCAAACCGGTCAGGTGGGTATCCACCCAAACGCTGGTGTTTGTTCATATTTCTGTATCGTTTTTGTATGTTTTTGTTATCGTTCTGCTATCGTTTTGGAGGCCTGTGCAGGTTGCCATCTTCAGGATTCCTGAACATGTATATACATTGTATAAGCTCGTGACTCGTTATCAATTTTTCTTGCTCTTATCGTTTTCTGGGCCGGCAATGCAGTGGTAGTGTTAAGGTGCAGGCCAAGCTAAATTGAACGGCCCGGGATTGTTTTACTATCCCACTTGGAGTCACTTCTCGTTCGACCAGTCTCGTATGCTCCTTTTCATCTATATAGTCAGAACAATGATACAACTCGAGGCTGGCCTCATCCTCCAAGGCACTGAAAGTAGTCTGAGTAGGCTGCTCTTTCTTTTTTGGCAAAAAAACGTAAAGTTTTCATGAACAAACGAAACATTCTGTATCATTCTGTCACATTGACTTTGTAATTTTTCTGCTCAATTCTGGAAGCCTGTTTTTCGAATGACAAAGATCATCACTCTACCACCAGGACCAACTGACTCAGACATATTCAGACCACATCCAACTGTCGCACCGAACTGCTTGGTGCCTGCGAAGCTCAAAGCTGCTGCGCCCACAATGGCAAAGCGGGCGATCCGCCGCATGGCTTGGAAAAACTGCCGTGGAGTTTCTGGATCCTCTTTTGATCTCTTTTGTATCATGGTCATTTCATTTCATCTCTTTCGTATCTTTACATATGTTTTTTCTTATGAATGAATTGGGCCCTCCTGATGTACTAATCATGGTACTTTTCAAAGAATAGACAAGTATCGTCGCTCGGGAAATGTGGATACATGTGGATACATGTACATGCACATACATGCGCATCCCAGACTTGGACTTGGGGTGAAACAATTGAAGCTACTGCATCTCTGTCATTTATTCGATGCATTCCCTCTAAGCCTATCGCGCAGCAACTTCTAGCATTTCACATATTTCACTGCGGAGGCGTGTGCAAAAACACTACATGAAATCAATCAACTCTCCTGTCATGGGATGAAAGCCCGTTAGTTTTCAAACCTGCTTGCTCTGCGGATCTCCCAATCATATCACATAGGTGAGTTGACAATATCCATCTGAATTGGGGCCAAAATATGTCTTTTGACGACAAGGAACACGATGTCTTGTCTTGACGCAACTGCCAACTGTAGCTGTTACACTGTAGCTCTGGAAACGTTTCAAACATGTTGCAGGAATACACGTGGAACATACAGATACATACATACACACACACATGCGAACCGTATGTGAGAGCGATAAAACTATTGCCGTTGCACGATTTTGTGAGTGGGGATGAGTGGGGGCACAGTGCCCTGCAAGTGCACACGAGCCATCTACGGCGAAGCTAAGGAATCCATCCGGTTGATGAGAGAATTTGGTGCGTCCTGTTTTTTGTCTTTGAAAACGACGCAGTCTATGCAACATGCTTTCATGTTGCATGATTGTGCCAGACTTCCGGAGCACCAAAGCTCCACGGAGTTTGCCACTTTCAATCCAGAGGCATGACTCTGAACTGACAACAAACATATGCAAACTTTATCAAAATGGGTTTGACTCAATTGACTCGTTTGACGTTCAATGGACTGCTTCAACGATAGATCAAGACAGGTCATGATAGGTCATCTGTTTCAGCTTTGACAGCTTTAAGTGTGGCCCTTCAGGTTGAGGCCCTGCAGGTCCAAACCTTAATTTGAGATGCTATGAGTGTCAAACTTACAACATTCATCAACATTTACACCATTCATTCCAGTTGAACCTGTTTGAAACATCCCACTTGACAACGGGTAAAGAGCCGCGTTCACAGATCCAAAATAGCCACGAGGGAACAAAGCCTGCACTGATCGCAATTTGATGTGCATCCATTCCAGCCACTAAGCAGCAAAGTACTGAGAGGATCTTGCATGTGATATATTTCTGCAACTTTTCAAACCACTCCCAACGCATTCCGTAAGCAAATTTGGTGGGGAGGAATCTGAGGCAACCCAGTTGACAGCTATTTTGCGCACTCATCTTGGACAAAGTAACAGGAAAGAACACGCGGAAGGAAGCAGTGAGCTCAGTGAAAGAGTGATTTGTTTTCCACAGTCTGCACAAATATCTTATGCAAGCACCTACAGTGTCTGCGGCATCCTGTAAGAAATCCAAGTATTCAAGTCCTTGTGTTGATGGAAGGTACTTACTTCATTGCACACTGAATCCATCGAGCCTTCTTTTCGGCCAGGTCAAACGTTGCTTACGTGGTTCTGCGCAGCACATGACAAGTAGCAAATAAAGTCTCTTGGGGACACTCTGTGTGTTTCTGTAAATCTTTGGATCCAAGCAAGTCAAACAAGACTCATACCTAATCCTTCCAGAATTGGATAGAATTGCAATTGCCTGACAGCCGTGTATAGATAAATAATTTGTTTCTAGATTAGATGTAAGGTTTTAAGCAACTGCGCAATCAGGAACTTCTTGGGACTATATATGGCATTGAGAATCCAGTCCAAACTTGCTCAAGTTGCTGCTACGCAAAGTACTGCACAATCCCTGCACACTACCCCCACTAGCCACGAATGCAAACACCTGAACACAGCCACGATGACGACGACGACTTAAAACAAGAGAAGCAGCAATATTCGGCGACACTCACGCAATGAAACAGAAACAGAAGAAAACAAACAATAACAAGAAGCAGAAGATAAACGACAACAAACCGAACGCGTTTAATGGAGAAAGTAGAAAAGCAGGAAGGCTGCTGCACTTTAAGATTGAGGGCATTTGAGGACACATAAATACATATAAATACATATTGTTACCTGAAGGACATTAAATGACACTAGGAAAAAGAACGGAAAACGGGAAAACAAGATAAAACAAGAAACTGATAAGAAAATTATTCTATACATATGTATATATATATATATGTATTATTGTATAAGTATATATATATATATTATATATATACAAAAGACACAACATATTTCATGAATCAGCATCAACAAACAATTGGCTGGAGTGGCCTGCGCGTATAGTCGCAAAATATTCCTTGGCTGTTCAGCACCTCTAGGAGGTCACACTTGAGCTCATGTGTTAAGGGAAGACCAACCTGTGACACCTCGGGAAGCCAAACCAAAAGCACTAACTTCAGCTATCTTCAACTCAATTTCGGGATATTTCGGGCAAGAACGGGCAAGAGTGATTTGCAAAGAACAGGCGCTTCCACCCATCTTCCGCTCCATCGAATCGTTGTTTGTTGTCTGTTTGGAATTTCTTGTATGATGCGTGGGATCTTCAAACTACACAATCCACACACAGATGGTACCCCTTTTACTGCAATGAATGTGCGAAGGATGGCAAAAGTGCAATCATGTGCAATCAATTGCCTCACAGAGTTACTCAATTGCTCACTCCCGTCCCTGGGCACCTTCATTTGCGACCAAGACTCATGCAAGTCACAAACGTTTCACAATGCAGGACATCAGCCTGCTGCGAGAAAGCAAGCAGGCCAAGCTGACTGCTCTGCGTCTCCAAAACGTCGAAGTCTGTCACAACATGGTCAAACCAAGTCAAACCAGGTCAAACAACGTCAAAAGAAACAGGCTTTCTAGAGTGAATTTTGACTTCTGATCTCCCTTTGTTTGTTTAAAAAAACAAGCCGGGAGGGAAGCTCAGCAGCTGCATCTAAGGAAGGGCATGTTGCAGCAAATATTAAGAGTCGAGATATTTCAAGAATTTCTAAGAGATATTTTGTGATACTGTATGTTGTGTATTTTGTACATTTTGTACAAACATATTCAACATTATTCAACATATTCAACTTCAACCTTGGCGACTTCACAACCCCACTCAACGATGCGTTTCGGCCGTTTCAAGCACCTCAGTGATTGCGATCTCCTTTGCAAACTGCCCAAAGCCACGTAAGAATCGAACAAATGGTTGCACGGTCCGTTGCATGGTCGCACTGAAAAGAAGTTGCTTCGGGTTTCAACATGTCTCAACCAATCTTAGCAGCTTGATTTCACGAAGTTTCAGAGAATTTGATTGTAGCATGGCGGTCCAAGTCGATCTGTAAACTTGCCAGAGTGGGTCTGGACAGAATGACATTGAAATAAAGCCCCAGTCACTGATTACACTTTAGTTGGTCCCAAATCGTGTCCTGCTCTTTGCTATTGCTCTCAAACTTCAGCACCAAGAGACGTTCCCTGCGCACAGTCTGAACTTCACCAGGCTTCACACACGACTTAGTAGCCACAATTTGCACTCCTATCCCAAGCTTCAGCAGTTTAGATTTGTCTGGATGTAATTTCACTTTCAAAAGGGAATATTCACAGACCACTCAGCAGGTCCCTACTGGTGTGATACATTGCGATACCATAAAGGGTACCCATCGAAAAGGTTTCAGTGCAGAATCTCATCGCGCGCCTTACGAAGGGTTGCAGGGAAATCTGCAGCGTACCGTACGGTAGCTCCTTGCAGCCGCTTGGCAAATCATGACGCTTTCTCATGCAATTGATATTGAAATATCATGACATATCGACCCTTGCGGCGGGAGTGGAGCATGTTCAAAACCAAGCAATGCCACTGTGAAAGGGTAAAATTAAGAGTGAGGGACGCCACCAGGTCCCCCCGTAAATGCGTGTTTTTTTAGCGTTGTTTCATATTCTATGTGTTATTTCATATATTTCTTATCCAATGAAGTGTGCAATCCATTCTGTACTTAATATGTTGCTAGATAGAACTCATGTTAGCAACACCATGATCCCTAGATATTCCCAGAGATCCCCAGAGATTCAGATCCCCAGAGTTTTTCAAGATCCTCAGAGATTCCTAGAGGTCCCCACCAGAGATTCCTAAGATCCCCAGAGATCCATAGAGATCCCCAAGGCAAGGGAAGGAGCTAAAAAAAAATACTAAATGTAATACATAGCCTCCAGAGTGGGGGGGGGGTCGATCCTGTTTTTTTTGGTGGGGACCCTCCCTCTCTCCAGAGCCCCAAAATCCTCACAATCCTCGAAATCCTCAAAATCATCAAAATCCTCATTTGGAGCCTTCCAAAGCCTTAAAATCCTCATTTGGAGCCTTCCGAAACCTTAAAATCTTCATTTGGAACCAGGACAACCCTTTTACAATAGTTTCATCTGATAATATACTTGAAAGAATATGTTGCTAACATGCCAACCTATACAAATTCCCTAATTTAACATTCTGCAAGGGTATTCCTAATCATAGTTGAATGACGTTACATGCAATTCTAGAAGTATGATGACATGTAATGTCCAAACATATGCTATTGACACTATTTCAAAGCTCCTTGTTTGCTTGCAATGTTGGGTTGTAAAAGAACCATGTACAAACCAATGCCACTTTCAATTTGTTAAAGTGACTCCCATTGATGAGAGAGTAGCATGCCTACAAGGATTTCTTTCAGTGGTTCCTATCTCAAGCTCTAAGTTTTTGGAATGGTTGTGCTATGTGTTGGATTGAAGCTGATCTCTGCTACGAGTAGGGGCATGTGAGATTGACTTTGCCTTGTTGTTGTTCTACAAGTAAAACCCGCACGAGGCGGGTGGCGGAAGTTTCCAAAAGAAGAGAAGCTTAAGACTATAGGATCGAAACACAAGTTTTGCCTATAGGAGC